>WOGJ01015144.1:0-11265 GCA_015342185.1 Leptinotarsa juncta | reverse complement strand
ATTGAATGCTTAATCCAACTGAAAAGGACATATTGCATTGAGCTCGTGCCTGTAGAGACTTCCGTTCAATAGGATATTCATTAATATTTCTCAGCTTGCATATGATGTTAATAATTGGTTATTTCCATATGATGATGCCAGCATTGGGATCATCATCATCATCATCCTCCCTTAATCAACTTTTATTTGGCGTTTTCATAATCCCAGCATTCCCTTAGAAACGATCAACTGCCTATATAGGTTTACGATTCTGGGCATATGAGTTGTAAAAGTCATACTGCAAGTGTAAGGCGATATAACAAGCTCATTACTCGTCGTAAGGCACTAATCCAACTATACGGGATAATAACCGACTAGTCCTCTATTCCTCTTACATAACCCATCTCATTAATTACATCTGCTAATTATCAATTAAAACACAAGAGCGAATCACTTTAATCACTCCGAAATTACCGCATTTCACTTCTGTTCCATCTTCTACTTATTATGTCGATGCGAAGGAGCCATGAAAGATTCTATCAGTTTGATGAGTCGTTCCTTAGTCATTTACGATCCGTTTTAACTCTCAAACGGGGATAATTGAAAAGGATTGTTTACTGTGGGGTACTCGTTTTTTACAATTTTTTTCATTGAGATTGTCTCTCTTGAGAAACATTTTATTAATGAAGAAATAACCTTCATATCTGAACAATTTCTGAAGGTTTTCATTGAAAAAGTGTTGCTAGTGGAATTAATCATATACGAAGGGTTGGCGATGACAGACACGAATTCCATTCATATCAAATGTCTATTAGAATCATGGTAAGCAAGTAAAGAAGACGAAAAGAGAAATGAAAATTTCTATGTTTTTTACCACTTTTATTTGTAACTAACGTTACAGCAGTTTCGTCCTTGAACTTATTTTTTAAGTTTGAAAATGTCCACATTGCACTGCCGTACATTGAATTTTAAATCTTTTAAAATAGCACTGAGCAGTGAGCATCTATGATTTTATTTCTTTCTTGAATTGATAAATACTATGATTTAAAAGAGGCAAAATTTCATTCAGATAGGAAGAGGCTCTATAAGAAAAACATCCTTGAAATTTGGAAGTACGGTGTCTAGATATGTTGAATGAGTTAATTCTCAAATTGATAATATGTTTGTCAGAATGCCTGCTTAGTAAAGTATATAAATAACTAGGTGTTTTAGTTTGAAGCAACTTAGACAAAACATTTTTATCAAATATTGGACTATGTACCTCATATTCAGCTCCTTCATCTTTAAGAAAAATGGGTTGACATGTTCACCATATGGTATACAGAATACGAATCGCATGCACGCATTTTGTATACGTTGTAACTTCTGTTTTTTATTATAAAAATTGTAATACACCGAACAACAGTACTCGATATAGGGGTTCAATTTATTATGATTGTAGAATGGAATAGTGTTATTATTTACTATTGAATGTCCAGCCACGTTTAAAAAAATAGTTATTGATTTCTTCAGGTCTTCAATTCTATTAAAGTAATTCAATTGGCAGGCTATTGGTTTGCGAGGATGATTTTGTAGTAACACCCCAATCTGCAAGAGTTTTCCATGTCATTTTTGAATTGTTTTTATTTTTGTTCAAAACAAATTGTATATATGCTTGTTTTTTCACGTTTTATTGCGTCTTTGAGATAGTTACGTAAAGTTACATAGTACTGTCTAGCGGCTGCTGTCTTTTCTTTAATATATTTGGCATGAGCTCTATCACGGGTTTTCATCATCAATTTGATATTATAACTTTATGTTTTCTGTTTACAGTATAAATTGGTATAACTGATCACCATCAGGTGATCAGTTATACCATTTATATCAAGTGTATCACAATATCTTACCATTACTTCCTTACTAGTTCAAATGACTCAATCAGCGATTCAGAAGTTGTTGTTGTTATCCGAGTAGAATTTTCTACAATTAGATTAATATCGAAATAAGAAACTAGGGCAGTGAATCGTTGAGTGTCGCGAGAGTCACAGTTCAACAAATTAATATTAATCACCAACTAACACCACACTAGATGTTTCTAAATACACTCGTTCCAGTACATCAGCTAACTCCTGCATACAGTCCTCTACATTTGTTCCTGGTGGGCAATAAACAACTACGCAGGCTACTTTTTGTTTGTTTATATTGACTATAATCCATAGCTGCTCTAGACCATTTGCCGAAATAGAAGAGTAATATAATTTGTATTTATACAGCGATTTGATGAAAAAAGATACTCCACCACCTCTACCATCACGGTCCATACGTATCAAGTTGAAGTTAGGTAAAGTAACTAATTTATCTGGATATTCTGGAGCGAGCCAGGTTTCCGTGACACCAATTATTGAGATTTTGTTATTATTGATAGAGTCTTTGAAATCACCAAAACAATTATTCTATGAACGAATATTCACGTGACTGAATCTTATATTTGTTTTTTGATTTACTGATAGAAGGAACGTCATTAACATATTTAATGTATATGTTATCCTCTCCATTTTGCCTTCGTTCATTAAATCGTCATAAAGAATGATAGTTACTCGAAAGTTGTAAAAGTATCGAAGTTCATTGAATTGGTGAAGCATAAATCGTAAAAAAACTAGTAACATATGATTGTGAAAAGCGACAGGGCCCATTTAAAATAAAAAACAAAAATAAATTCGACACAAGAAGAAGATTGTCATGGACGTGTCTGGATGCACTTTAATAGACTGGGTCTGAAGTGGCTACTACTGGAGACTGCCAGGATTCCTGATCTTCAGGATCAGAGGCTAGGTTAGGTTAGGTCTAAAGTCATTGGGTCTATTAGACCCTCTATCGCAACCCACAAGGGTTTATTGTGGCTCACACCTATTCACACTAGACCAAATAAACCCAGCTTCTTAACGAGGCCGATTAGTTTGCATGGTGAGTGGTTTTTAAGGTCAGTTGGTGAGAGTACAGCTCTGCCGAACTCTGAAAACAGAGGCGACACACACTGTCTTCCAACAGTCCGAGTCTCTGCATATGCTGATTCAAAGAAGACCTGTTAGATATCGTAGTTCATCCCTACTAGGATCAGGAAATAGGAGTTCCATCATATGTTGTGAGGTTTAATTCATTAACCCTAGGGTAAGACCCTGTATTTTGTTAGTATTCCTAGTAAGGCCATCATTGGGAAAGAGTTGAATATTCACAAAATTGTCACTCTGATTCATTTGTTCAGACACCATTCAATCAAATCATTCTAAATTCAGAAACCTATTGAAACTGTCAAGTGAACCGTATTTCTTATTTTATTGATATTTTGGAGGTGTCTCCTATTCTGGTGAAACAAAGTTGGCCCACAGTGATAAGTGTTGGAAAGGAGTACATTATCTCTGTAAACTTCTGTAGATGATATACAAATAAAAACTTCAATCTGGTAGCCCTTTTCAGCCTTTACTATTAAACTTCTATGAAAGATCAAGAACCAACCTGCGCCCTTGCCTCGTTTCCAACTCGGCACATGTATCGTTATCTTGCTCTTGTTGAAAATAGAGTAAGGTAACGTTACATACTGATTCAGTGATGAAGCAGAAGGGTGGATGTGAGAGACTCAGTTACTGCAAAAATTGGGATTTCGGAACATATACTGAAAAACTGATAAAACTACTGGTAGTATATCAGGGTCGATAATAATAGCATCTGTGAAAGTATAGCAAGAAGCATCCAGTTCGTTGTCAAATTGAAATAATCATGAGTATTGAAGAGCAAGAATGAAAATGTAAAAATGTTTTGGCTGAATTATTCATTTTATAAATATTTTTATAAAACACTAAATCACAATATGATTTAGTGTTTTATAAAAATATTTAAAACTAACTATTTTACTGTATAATTGTGGGTTATTGAAAATGTAAAAATGTAATTATACTTCGTTTAACCTTGCCATTACGGTGATACTTTATTTTTGTGCAACTTATTCTGTCCTGAGTTGACAAAAAAAATTACGAGTATGTCTCATTATTGTTATTATTCATAAAATTTTATTTTCATACAAACAGTACTCTCCTTTTACAACTGTTGTATCTATCTAGTCATGAATAATAAAGTCTTATAGAATAAGATGCTAATGTTTATGTTTTTTTTTAGTTCGGAATGGTTACTCATGTGTACCCGTGGCTTTGGCCGAGGGACTGGACATAAAACTCAATGCCGCTGTGAAGAAGGTCGAATATAACAACAAATGTGTTGAAGTCACCGTATACAATCCTAAAAATATGTCCACAACGAATACTTATAATGGTAAGTAGCCTTAGTATATTTTTCTATGTCCAGTATTCCACGTATTATATGTATATACTCCATCTACACTAGTGGGTGGAGCAAGAACAATTTATTATATTCATGGAATGTATAAAAGGAATGTTTCGCATGTTTCAAACTACTCACTATTTATGGTTAACTCAAATGAACTCCATATGAATATGTCTCCTTGGTCTAAACTTGAACTTCATTTATATATTTTATAAAAGGAATTCTGCGCATGCTCGTGCTGAAATCAATTTTTATGATAACTTTGGTATGTAGCGGTTTCTACAACATATAACATATTTAATTCTTGTTGATACGGAATTCGGACTGAATTATTTCATAACATTCAAATAATTTATAAAAGGAAGTTTTCGCATATTGGGAACTATTCTCAGTTTATGGTAACCTCAAATGAACTGTATATGAATATGTGTCCTTGGTCTAAACTTCAACTACATTCATAAATTTAAAAAAAATAGTTTTGCTCATGCATGTAACTATTCATAGGGTGCTGAAATCAATTTTTATGATAACTTTTTTATGTAGCATTTTCTGCAATGTACAACATACTTCATTCTTGTCGGTACGGTATACACTGAATCATTTCATTACATTAATAAAATTCATAAAAGGAAGTTTGCGTATGTTCGAAATTGTTCACAGTTCATGGTCACCTCAAATGTGTCCTTGGTCAAAACTTGAACTTCATTTATGAATTTTATAAAAGGAATTTTGCTCATGCTTGTAACTATTCATAGGGTGCGGAAATCAATTTTTATGATAACTTTGCTATGCAGCATTCTGTGCAACATACAACATACTTCATTCTTGTCGATACGGAATTTGCACTGGATTATTTCATTACATTTATAACATTTTCAAAAGGAAGTTTGCACATGTTAGAAACTACTCACTGTATATGGTAATCTCAAATGAACTCCATATGAACACATGTTCTTGGTCCTAGTTTAAAGTACATTTATACATTTTATAAAAATAACTATGCGTATGCTTGTATCTATTCATAGGGTGCTGAAATCAATTTCATCATAACTTTAGTATGCATCATTTTCTGCAACATACAACATATTTCATTCTTGTCGATACAGAATTTGCACTGAATTATTTCATTACATTTATACAATTCATTAAAAGAAGTTTGCGCATGTTCGAAACTTTTCACAGTTTATGGTTATCTCAAATGAACTCCATATGAACACATGTTCTTGGTCCTAGTTTGAACTACATCAATAAATTTTATAAAAAGAATTTTGCGCATGCTTGTAACTATTCATAGAGTGCTGATATCAATTTTATCATAATTTCAGTATGTAGCATTTTCTGCAACATACAACATATTTCATTTTTGTCGATACAGAATTCGAATTGAACTAGTTATTTACATTTCTAAAATTTATAAAAGTAAGTTGGCGCATGTTCGAAACTATTCACTGTTTATGGTCACCTCAAATAAACTACGTAGGAATAAATTTCCTTGCTTTTAACTTGAACTGCATTCATAGATTTTATAAACGGAATTTTGCGCATTCTTGTAACTATTCATAGCGTGCTGAAATCAATTTTTATGATAACTTTGGTACGTAGCATTTTCTGAAACATAAAACATATTTCACTCTCGTCGACATGGAATTCGCACCGAATTATTTCATTACATTTATAAAATTTATAAAAGGAAGTTTGCGCATGTTTGAAACGATTCATAGCTTTTAGTCACTTCACATAAACTTCATATGAATATGTGTCTTTGGTGTAAATGTGAACTACAGGGTACCGAAATCAATTTTTTATGATAACTTTGGTATGTAGCATTTTCTGCTACACACAACATAATATTTAATTCTTAACAATGGATAATTTTCACTGAATTATTTCAAAAAGTGAAAATAAATGAGAACTTCAAATTATATATTTATATAATGAAGAATATGAATTCATAATGAAGTCCTTGTATCTAATCAGAATGAATTATTTATACTTTGTATGTGAATTCAAATGGCTTCTTCAGTTATGTCTCCTGTTGAACGAGTGAGCAAATGTGCTTCTTCTGTTGTGCTTTTTGTCTCCACAATAATTTGAGGTTTCTTGAAAAATTAACTTTTCCTTCAAGTTTTTAACCACAGTTTGTTTACTATAGTTTTTCTATAAAAATATTTAGATTTTTAATAATAATAACTGTACGGGTAAGCACTACAAGCACTACAAATGGAAGAGTTCTCAAACAGTGATGTTCGAGGCGTACTGAGTTGAACCTCGAATGGATCAACAGCCACAGTCAGTTGAATTCATTGGAATGGAATTAATTTCCGAAATGTTAACATCTTTAAGGAGAAAAAGACGTTATTTTTAGTAATTTTGTATATCTGACATAACAACTTTAAAATTCCCAATGAATGAAATGCGTTCTAGTAAAATTTCTTGTTGCAAGTTACTCAACTTATGTTGCCGAATCGAAAACAATTCGAAAATTGTCAGTGTTTCTTTTCTTTTCAGAACTGATCATTTCTTTTGATAAAACCTGTATATATTTAATATGCCTAAAGCATTGCCGAAACAGTCTCAACAAATATTAGCGTCTTTAATAGACTATTTAAAAAAAACGTGAGAATGGAGGACCTTTACTTCCACTAACAGCTTTTAGAGACGTAAGTTAAGTCTATTAATTACCTATCCTACATCTATAAGAACTAAACAAAAATTATACAGCGAATATATTAATCTGTTTAAAAATAAAATCTGTTTAAAATATGTTTTACCGAGGTCTTACCTTTTAACGTGTGATTCCTAACACAATGTTGGGTTAGATTAAATATTCGTCGATTGTTGATGCCTTGAAGTTGAGTATTACTACTGTAAACCGTATTGCGACTAAATTTATGAAGATTAAGTATTCAGCAATGTATGGGCTGAAGCTATTTGACATTCTGAACAGAACATAAAATTATATTTGGGTAGAAAAGTTGAGTTTGACAGGGAAGATGATCAACCTCTTCTAATAAATTTTGATTCCGATAATATCCGAATATATACAATTAAATTAATTTAAATAAAATATTTTATTTTTTATCACTTATTATTAAAAAAAAAAGTGAAGTGACGGAACTTGTCATTTTGTGACGTCATTCTCTTCTTAACGTGTATATCCTGTACCAAGAAATAACCTATATTAGTGTTTTAGGAAAAGCCGACATGCTCGCAATTTACATTCTGTGGCAAATTTTACATATCTCCACCCCAGACACATTGAGAAATATGCTACGGAAGTATCCGGAAACAAAGTTTTCCACCGGAACCGGACGAACAATTGGTGTTTCTCAACCGAATCACCCCACCTCAGAGACGTCAAGCGTGAAAAGTTGAAACGTCCAATTCGATTGGGCGTGAATAAAACTTGAGCTCACTGTGCGGTAATTAGAGTAGGCGTCGCACCACCCACTGAGATCGGACTAAGGGATATCACAATTACTCACTCTTAATTATTATTTAATGACTCAGTTTGAATGAAATAATTTCTAACGTCACTAATGGTAGAAATGATATAAGTGAATAGTGTAAAGTTGCAGATCAGAGATACATAGACATTTATTAGTGAAGAACTTATAATTTAATAACGTTAAAAAACTATTGAGAAGACGCTATATTTTTAAAGAACGATAAGATGATGCCAAAATACTGAAAATACCACGAGCTACTGCTACAAATATGCTTGACATCGTATTTTTTAGAGTAGGTACTATTCTCTACACGGTCCCCGACCATAAGAGAGCAGAAGCTGGAACATTTGTCTACAAGGCAGCTGCCCGACATGCCGATTAACTTGGTTTAGTTTTCGACACTGAACGAGTTGATTACCTCTTTGTCATCGAGTTGAAACTCCTTCAACGAAATGTCCATAGAAAAGTCACAGATATCACTTCACTCTTACAACAACACAGGGGTCATTCAATTTATGAGGTCTTCTTTTACAACATTGATAACCTTGTACCATCAAACAACCAGACCTTTGCTTTTCTCAGGTCGATTGGTCCTAAATCGAAAACTGAGAGATTCATTATGGCCTTCAAGACCTTCCGTCTCTGTCTATCGTAGTCGCGTGCTGGGTATAGAGGACCTTGACATCAACTGCAAGAGTTGATGCGAGGAGCCTGAGCTTATGCTGTCAGCATGCAGAGCATTTGCAGACTTAGTCTATATCGGTCGACATAATGCAGCCCCTTGAAGTGCTCTATTATAAACTAAGGTATTTTTACGATATTGATGACTCACCGGCGTTGCCCAATACTCCAAGGGATATTGAATTCGTTGTGGGGAATGAGACGGGGAGAATTAATTGGAACTGTTCGTTTTCCACCCTTAAGCTCACACAAGCTAATGAGCTTCGATTATCAACGCATGACGATATTCTTCGTGATGTTTTCAAGCTTTGGGTGAAACGAATATCCTCCGAAAAGAGAAAAAACCAATGAAATATCGAGTTTGTTTCATTGAGCTGTCCATACTCTATCCAGATCACTGTGTCAAGATGGTTGTTTTAATTATTGGGTCGTATGCTCTCTCTACTCTCGAATTACAAAAGAAGATTATTTTTCAAGTGCTTAGGCACTAAACTGACTACTTGTAAGAAGTTAATTTTCAGTCAATGAAATTATTAACTAACATTCCACTTTCATATCTCATAGACCATACATGATATGCTCTTAAAAATTAGTAGAGGAAACATACACATATTTATTATGGTCAAAAAGTGCCTTTCAGGTTAATTTTTTTTCTCCACCTCCGAAGAATATGAACGAAGTGTAATTCGATTCGGAAACTGTTGCGCTTGACATTTCTGAGGCCTTTGAGTTTGTGTGGTAGGAAGGTTTGCTGGCCAAACTTCGATGCTATGGTTTGTCGGATCATTTCTGTGTATGGCTCTTCATCTTCCTGAAAGAACGTTCCCTGTAAGTGGTCGTCGATGGATACCTCTCGGATACTTTCACCATCAACGCTGGTGTTTCCCAGGGATCAATATTGGCTCCAACCCACTTTTTATTGTATATCAACGACTTATTGGAAAAAAAAGCAAGAATCCAATATATTGCTTTGCTGACGACAACACACTATCGTCATTCCAGCAACTTTTGATGCTTTATAAAACTCAGATCTGACCTTCTTTGGAGTATTGTTCTCATTTATGGAGATCCGCCCCCAACTTGCAACTTTGATAGCCTGGAACATCGAATAAAAGTTGGAGATTTGTTTCTCTTCTATAGATATTTTCACGGGAGATGTTCAAGTGACTTGGCACATTTTATTACATATCAGAATTACGCGACGGACTGTGGCTGCTCATCGGTTTGAGGTTAAACTCAGTACACCTCGAAATTCACTGTTTAAGAACCCTTTCATCTATGTTTATCTAGAATACACTTCCTGAGAACGTTTTTTCAAATGGATATACTCTTCAGCGATTCAAATCCAATTTGAATCGCTACTGTCTCACAGGCTCCGCTCTGAGAGCGCGTTCAGGATTTTCCTGTAGTGCTTGTGTTCCGTCCTTAAAAAAATAACGTGTAGATATTTTTATGAAAATCAGGTGTCGCTTGCAAAAACTGCAAAAGTTACACAATAAATATTGTGCAACATCGAAGGTTTGGAAGCATAAACAACCCCAGGATGTTCCGAGAAAGGCGACCCCAAGTGCGATTCAATATTATGTGGGCAGGAATTTACAAAGATACAATTTTCGGTCCTCATTTATTTGACGGAAGACTACTTGGATGATCTGCCTTTGGCTAACTATTACAACATCTGGTTCAAATAAGTGGATAGGAAATAATGAGCCGATGAGATGGCCAGCAAGGTCTCCAGACTTAAGTGTTATAGATACATTCTTACGGGGTACACTAAGAAATAGAGTTTATGGTCAGAGGGAATATCAAAATATTCAGGACCTTCAACACAGAATTCTTAGAGTGATCGGAAAATTGAGGAGCAAGGAAATTAATAGTGCAGTGACTAATATTTGAAGAATGGGACAGTTGTGTCATCATGAACGAGATCAGCATTTTGAGCATTTGCTGTAACTTACTTTAGTCTTTACATTTAGGTTAATTATTGATATTGTTGTGTTTTGAAGTTATGAATTCATATTACAAAGTTATCAGTTTTATTTTCTATCAATTGATTATGTTTTAAAATAAAACCCATACAGCAGGTTCCTAGTCCCCTGTTCCTGACGGAAAAATGATATTATTCAATACAAAAAGTTCAAAATTTGTAATTCTTTGAAAAAAAGCCGAAAGTATTTCATTACTCACGTATTTGAGTGAATAACGATGTAATGACAAACATTTTCTCAATAGATCTGACCTCCACCAAATTCCTTTCTTCTAATATTCTACTGAATTATATTTTGTTTACCATTTCAATGTTTCAATTTATTAATCATTGATATCTTTCGAATGATCTCGAATCTTGAACAATTTCTAAATTCTAATCGTTCCTAGCGTTGAAAGACAAATAGCTCTAACTTGGCTCGGATTGGCTGAAGATTCAGTTATCATAATATGCATATTCCGATAACGCTATCCAATAAATATCGAGTGACACACCTCTTACTTAACAGGAAATCGAATAGTAGCACTGATCTTGAAGGCGGGGTCAATGATATCGTTAATTGGTAACGATTACATCATTAGCGAATTCAATTTGAATGTAGTATTCGAATACTGAGAGGGATAAAGTGATCCTAAAACTTCTGCTAAATTTAGGAATACGAAGCCTTTTCTGAATTGAAGGGGTTATATTTTTTAGGAGTGATTGATTTTTGGGAAAGCATGTTTTTGGCTTTCTACTACTCCATCTTGATACAAAACAGAAGGATGAGGGAATCTTCCAAAGAAAGGAAGGAAGTAAATCTATACATGGATGTGTAGATCATACAAAGAAGTAACTTTCAGACACAAACTGATA
>WOGJ01014898.1:395-14137 GCA_015342185.1 Leptinotarsa juncta | reverse complement strand
CAATAAATTTTCTCGACAAAAAATCAACCGAGGAAATACAGTGTGTAACAACGAAAACTCAACAGAGCCGTTTTTTAATATAAAAAGTAAGATTTTTTATAGTACGCACCCCCTCGGAGGTACGTACTACAAATACTAATACCAAAAAGCACTGCTATAATAAAGTTTTTCTTCATAGAGTGAATTCTGAGTACGCCAATTATTTCGAAAATAATTAGAATCTGAAATTTCTAATAAACTAGTGTGAACTGTAATAAAATCTAAATTGTATATCAATATTTTCCACAATTTTCAATGAGTATAATTCACTGTTGAAAAATTAAAAATGTCATGGGAAACATATTCTCAAACTATCCATTGCAAACAATAAACAAATGACTTTAACCATTCTTGACCTGTTCAACTCAAACAAAGAAATTATATATTTAGATTATGTTTCCCTTGATTTCAAGAGCAATAAAATCGCGAACTAGATTAGAGTGAAATTAATTTATATCGTTCGTTAAATCCACCACAAACTTGCGTCAAAAGTATATACGATGAATCCTCCGTGATTGTTTACAATTTCGAATTTTATACTTGTGATACATTATCAGAGACAATTTCAGTTGTAAAATTTCATTTATCATTTCATCATATGATTACGCAGATATTTATGTTTGTAATAACAGCAATAATAAGGGGAATCTTGTTGTGAAAGATAGTAATTGAATATGGGAATTGTTCCAGTAAAATAAGTCGAAAGAGTCTTCTGACCAGTTATTGAGATTTTATGTTATTATTTAAACTGTATTTATGAGTGTTGACATAACAATAATAAGAATATATTAACTTGAAATTGATTAATTTATATATTCGTATACATATCACGACTAATAACAATGATTAATATCCAAATAACTAATTAAAAAACAAATTAGGTAACCCACGAAAGAAACTAGGAAAATATATCATTCACATTTCGAAATATTGAAAACTATTTAAGCTCCAACAGAGACATCGTTTGAAATATTTCTCAAACCTACATTTCATTTCTTGAAAAATACCTGATTAAAAATTCACGTTCGCTTCTTTTAGTTAGTAAGAAAGTTAACAACAAACAGCGCTAATAAATATAATTTTTTTCATTTCGAATTTGTGTGACTTAAACTCGACTTGGTGAAAAATGAATTTTAGTAATATTTTCAGATTTTGAAAAACAAGTTGGCCTTGACAGTGGAGCGGTAACAAATTTTTTCAGGGTATCTTTTTTGTACATCATACGATGAAATTTCATCTACAAAATTTGTCCAGGGTGATGGCCCTTTAAAAATTTTTAGGAAGTTTCAAGTAATTTGACTTTCCAAGTTGAAACAAAATAAAATGTATTCAGTTACAAATTGAATTCATAGATCAGTATAACATAATTGCTCTACATACAACACATGTATACAAGTAGTTTCTAGCTTTATCTACGAGGAATTAATGAGGAAGTAGAATTCATCATGTTTAGCCTCAGAAAAAAATAGCTTTTTGATTATATATAGAATCATTATTTCTCATACTGAATAACTATCCACATTAACAATTTGACGTAACGTAACAATTTAACGTTAAGTTAAATTACATTGATAAATAAGGCCAATTCCGAAAAAAATAATGTGTTTTCTTTCACAGGCCCTATACTTTTCAACCCGGTGTTGATAAAGTATCAACTATTAAAGTAATTATGATGGAGTGACAGTTTATGCATTTCATGTATGTCTGATAAACATAGCAGACTAATAAACCTTATAATCACCGTTATTTTTGGATGTTTTGGGTTACTGACCGTCAGAAATTTGCATGGAGTGCACTTTGTGCAGTCGTTGGACCTCGCGCTTTTATGAGAAGAAAACAACTCATCGATCAATGATAAAACCTGCTTAAAACTGCGTATTACATTAAGTGAATCCTTCGATATTTATTTGTGATTGTGTGAAAGTTATTTTCCGAGATTTTTTATCTTGGTCTGCAGCTTTTTATGCTTGAAGTTTCGTCTGGTACTGCGGTAGACATCAAAGGTGATGAGGTAACGGTCGAAATGCTAAAGTTGTTCTCAAAGCTGGAATTTGTCCCCAATATCATCGGGAACATTCTCATTATATCATCGCCTTTGATAATGTGTACCGCAGTAGTAGACAAAACTTCAGAAAAAAACCTGCGTATCACGGTCAAAAAACCCGGAAAATTGCTTTCACACAGTTATCTCCGACTGTGAATGATTATTGAAAACGTCTGTGAATTCCACAAATATGTAAATCATAATTTGAGATAATTTTTATAGGTTAAATTCACGTTGCCCCCGTTTGTCATCACAATAATCACAATGTTGCCAAAATATATTATTATGTCAATAAATGATTTAGTGATTTGTTCTCTGTACATATTTCATTTTCATTTATCCTAAGTGGATTACAAGTATATCAGTATATCTCAAATCATTGAACATCGACCAAGTACTGATAAACTGAAGTTCATAGAAAAAACCCAGACATCAATAAATATCAGTTAACTAGTTTAGTGATGCAAATTTTTTTCTGAAAATAGGTTGGTTGGGTAACAGGACCAATTTTTTCTTAAAAAGAATGTTTTCTTGCCGGATTATTAAATATCATCCTCAATCATACATTTGTTAACTAAAATGTCATCGAATTAGATTGCCTATAAATGAAAAGGTGTATACCACCTCAAATTCAAAGATTCCTCATTTCGTAAAGTTTTGACGGATCATGTTTTTCTTCAACTATTTTCTCTCATACTTTCTACAGACTCTGAAAACGTAAATTTTTGAAAATGTTGTTATTGAAAACCAACCTAACCTATAACCTAATAGCCTACGAAGTTGAAAAAAATTTAGACTTGACACCGTCAATTTCAGATAATTTTATTATTGAAAACTAAGCTAACCTAGCATACGGAGATGAAGAGAAGTTTTCTTAACAAAAACTAACGAACATAAACCAGGGTTTATCATAATATTTACAACAGTGGAAGTCAAAACAATTTTAGAAAAATTCTTATTTGGTAGAATCTTAGTCCTAAAGTCCCTAAATAATGAATTGATTGATTACACCAATGTTATTATCATATGAACTTTATAATTCAAATGTTGAGTAACTTATTATTGCAGTCGTTATTGCCACAAAAGCAAATACACGTGTGATGAAAATTCTGTGTGCATCTATATCAATATTTATCTCGCTAAATTAACTCAAATAATCAAAACAATCATTGAATCATTTGAACAAAAACTTGTTGAACTTACAGATGGGTTTAAGAAGAACACCTTGTACTACAGTTAGCTATCATCACTATTATCGTTATTTATCCTTAACCATGTGGAAATATATTTGTATCAGAATTTCACTGAGCAGTAGAATTGAAAGTGTAACTTGAAAGCTAGTGAAGTTTTATTTTTACGTTACCTTATAGGTTTCCTAGTTCCTTATAGTTCCTAGTTCTTTTGCTGGAAAAATCCTCACTAGTTTACTTTATAATAACTGTTCAAGAGGTAGCAAAAACGTATGTGATTTTCTGGAACTTCATCTAACTTTTCCTAATATGACTAATAACCAGTCCGTGCAAAGCTTATTGTTAAATCATCTGAAAATGGTACTTTAAACACTGTTATAAGGAAACAAGTATAGCTGAGGCACCAGTCAATCTGATAATAACACTGATGATCTCAACCTCATGACACAACCTCTGACGTAAGCCCCAAACTCTTACGAAGGTTCAAAATAGATGAATACTTCAATCTAGCAGACCACTGTTATAATATTCATGCAGTTATTGTTCACTGTGGTTTTGGCGTTGAATTTGGTCATTATTACGCCTTGGTCAAAGACGAAACGGACCGGTTTAAGTTCGACGATATTCGTGTCACGAAGTGTTCTGGCGACGTATTGAATTTGTTGGCGCCTCTGGAGACACCCTACATTTTGTTTTATGACAGAGCGGATATGGCAGATAAAGATCTTCAGATGATGTGGTGCTGCAGATTTATCCGGATTTTCCTGCAGCTGAAAAAGCAATTGCGCTACTGGAATCAATGAAGTCGCCCCGGAGCGCCAATTAATCTTTATTCTTGTTTTATAGTTTCATGATTTGTATTTTGGATGTGTTATTTTTGAATAATTATCTTATATATACAGGAAATATTGTATTTCTTTCACCATTTCAATGATTTCATTATATATTTGTATATTTAAGTTATTTAAGTTGAATTGTATTGTCTATTTGTATTTTGAAGTTATTATCATGGCCTTGGTTTTGAGAGTATTTAATTTGAGCTTATTAATATTCAAACAAGAAGTGATAATTTCCAAAATTTTTATTATTTTCTCTATGGTCTCATCCAGGTTCAGAATGTTGACAGCTACGACAAATTATTGAAATCATTCTTGAACAAAATTAATATCATTCAAATGAAGAATGAATAGCAAGGGTCCTAGAACACTGCCCTGGGCAACTAGAGATTACATCATTCACCTTGTTTATTTGTGTGGTAATTATCATGAATTCCATAATACTGCAGTTTAATCAACAGGATATCGATCGATGCCAATTGTTTCGAAATCTCGTTTATAGTGCTAGAAATATACCCATTTTTCTTTTGGTAATATTCAGAAGTGCATGTTTTGGGTTTTAAAACTTTAACCATCTAAAGCATGTTAAGTTTATAAATTGAATTGTATGTCTGAGATATCATGGAAACTTCTTATTTGCAAGCACTTTTTTCTATCCACGAGTTCTAGCATCGGCTGCGGTTAACAGTGGTATACTTTATATTTCAAGAACTCTCATAAAAATTTGAGAGCGTCATATCTGGTAATATGGCGGGCTAGTCTAAAAGACAACGGCTGCCTAAGCATAAAAGGTGAAGCTGGAGCATCTGGCAGATAATAAATCCAAAACAATCACTTTTCCCTACACCGTAACAGTTTACTTCATGTCTGTAAGACGCCAGCTCTTTGGTGTTGAAAAAGTGCTTCTTTTGGACTCCTGAACCAGTCTCATCCTATGGAAACGTAACATCAGCTGGGAACTTATTTGGGTTTGTCAATTATCCACTGCGATAGATAAACAGACCTTTGTCAATTCTCCACGATAGTTTTACATTTATTGACTAGTTTCAGCCATATTTTAAAATGGTTTACTGACCGAAACTAATCAACAAATATAAAACTATCGTGGAAAATAGACAAAAGTGGTATACTTTGAATTTCAAAAATTCTCATAAAAACTTGAGAGCGTCATATCTGGTAATCTGGTGGGCTACTCTAGAAGACAACGGCTGCCTGAACATAAAAGATAAAGCTGGAGCATCTGGCAGATAATAACTCCAAAACAATCTCTTTTTCCTACACCGTAACAGTTTATTTCATGTGTGCAAGACGCTAGCTAATTGGTGTTGAAAAATGGCTTTTGGACTCCTGAACCAGTCTTATCCTATAGAAATGTAACATCAGCTGGGAACTTATTTGAGTTTGTCAATTATCCACTGCGATAGATAAACGGACCTTGGTTCTCCGTACTCACCCGCTAGATTACCTGATATAACGCCTTTAGATTTTTTGAAAGGTGACGTGGATAGACTAAGAGGTGCTTCTAATGAAATTATCCCATTATAAAGTGGAAAATGGTCTATTTTGAATATGTATTGGGATGAACTTGAGAGCTGATTTTATATCAATTTTTAGAAATTATGATATTCATAGTTTGCTGGCAGATTTTAGAGAATAATATAATACTGGGTTGATCACCCAGAAGCGGTTGGTTCGGTTAGAGAGCTGAACATCACAAGGCGCTCCTAACCTTTTGAAAAAGGAAGTTGATAGCGCCATTTCGGTAACGGGTGGAGCCACACTTTTGTTTCTCCTACTGAAATGTACTATAAATCATGCCTTCTTATGTAAACTTTGTGCATGCAGTCTTATTATCATGTCGCGGCCGAAATTCAAGTAGGGTACTTTCTACGTCTGCCCTATAATAATAACACTCTGTACCCTAAAAGTTTTTTCAGAGTACGCCACTGGTTTTCCATCGTAATTGCCACGGCTGTTACAGAGGGTTGTTCTCGACAAATACCGACAGCTTTTAAAAATGATGTTTATGACCTTTTCATGTTTATGTTTATTATTATGTTTATGGCACAGTACATAAGCTGTATAAAATAGTTCAACAGATGTTTGGTGGCAGTTCGTAAACTTGCTATTTAGTGATAAATTTTAGCGTTCACGTACTTTTACTGCTAATTTATTCATCATTAGAAATTAAACTAGTCATTACAGGTTTTGTTTCAATTCATTTGTAGTGTTTTTATAAAAAAATTAAGTGAGTATCCCCAGTAGAAAAAGTTGTTCATTACATCACTATTAAAAAAAACAAAAGCTATTACCCAAGACTGTAAATTGTCAGAAATTTATTTTAATTGAGTTTTAAATGAAGGTCATTTTGCGCAAAATATAAGTTTATGAAAAACTCCTATAAAATCGAAAGAGTTGGTTACAACAAAAGATAATTTCGAATTGAATAACTAGTTGCCCCTACAAAATATAGATTAAAAAAATCTCAAGAGATAGTCACATATTCTCAGCCATATAAGAAATCAGATCATTGGACTAAGGCAAGAAGGTCTAACTTAACGTTGGACTTGAAATATTTTTGAACTATGTTTCTCCCCATTATGAAATTTTGTGGTTTTTCTCCCATTCGTGAAGCTCTCCACAAACGAATCTTCTTTTAAAATATTTATGTTATATGTCTTAGAAAAAGTATAGTATTCTACTCACGAATTCTTCGCTCGAATGATTTGCGCCGCTCGCTTTCAGCCCGTATCGACAAAAGTCTTTCTCACCAGTAATGAACACATTTCTTGTCTGTTGAATAATATATTTTTTCTACATGGAATCAATTCGTGAGTCGAAATTGTTAAACACGAAAAGCGTATCCAGTCATTTAAAATAATACTCATCGGATTAAGTGTGGAAATGTTGCCACCATGTGATAGTAGTGTAGTTTCTTATTCGAATTTACACATCTTTTTCACATTACTGCTACTTATTTTCATGATAATTGAAAATTGATAAAGAATATAAAATAAATAGTATTTAGATTCATTTTCTAATATGAAATATATCTACATGATGTTTAAGATGATAATATAAAAGTGAAGTACTTTTAGTGGAACTCGTCATATACAGTGTGTAAAAGCCAAATGGAATACTTTCATTATTTTAATTACGGTACATATTTTATCAAAATTTCAAAACACATCAAATTTAGATTACAATTTGACATCCTTCAACGGAAAAATGGTATTCCTACCTAAAACCCTCGTTGAATGACAGGTTCAACCGCCCATTTCTTAAATGGGAAGTATAGACTTGTGATATATAGTTTGAAAGGTCTCTTCATTTTCTATTAAAAAAATGTTATCGGTTTCAAGTTTATTGCAACAATTAAGATAAATAAATTAAAATCATGTGGTTACCGAAATTCCACAGAATACATTCAAAACTTATTTCAATATACCCAAGACTCATTTCATGTTGAGGTACTAAAAATAAGAAAGTAAGCAAAAACCATAGCAATGTTCTTTTCAGATAGTATCCTTTAAAAACCTGTAAATAATTTCCTTGGCAACGTTACTTTAAAACGCCTTGGCAATTTGTTTTATTTGTTACAATATTAGTTGTCAGTATTTTAATCCGAGTTTAAAGTTCGTTAACTTCAAGTCTGACAATTGGGTAGATTAACAGAAATGCCTAAAATAACAGTTTTACAAATGATTGATTACGGAGATGAAACCCGAACGAAACATGAAGTAACTCGCCTCTTTCACAAGAAAATTTCTAATTTACCGCCAATATCTCAAGAAACAGTAAGCAATATAGAGAAGCAGTTTCACGAGCTTAGTCATGTGGGGCAGATAAAAAAAGCAGTTGCCGATGCAATGAGTGATGAACTCAAACTAGATGTGATGCCCGAGTTTAAGGAAAACCCACATACATCCTGTAGATAGGCATTCACTTCATTCAATGTTAGCCATGGAAGCTCAGGAAGACGACTTTGATGGAAGAACTTATTTTTATGAGCGAATGATGGACATGTTGGATAACATTGTCATCCAATTAGAAGACGGAATGTTTTCTGATGAGTGTACTTTGTCTCTTAACGGTCATGCTAATCGGCAAAATTGCCGCTACTGGTCATTGGAAAATCCTCAATGGATGAGAGAAGAATACATGCAAAACCCTCAAAAGGGGAGAGAGTGTAGGTAACCATATCATTGGTCCCTGGGCAACTTGAATGGCGATAATTATTTGGCACTACTTCATAATGATGTCATTCTAAATTTAGCAAATTTATATCCTGATCCAGTAAACCCTCGAATTCCAGTGAATACGATATGGGTTCAGCAGGATGGAGCACCATCACAATCGGCAATACCTCGATACAACATTTCCCAGTCGGTGGATTGGGAGGTGGGAATCGAATAGCCAGTGCGATCATCTGATCTTTCATCATTAGATTTCTTTTTATGGGGATATGTGAAGAGCATTGTGTACACAACTAAACATTTTGAACATCTACTTCGATACATCGATAGTTTTTTTGTATTTTACATTTCATTACGTTTTGCACTACTTTTTATTTTTTGAGTGTAATTTATCGAATATCGGTCATCAAATGATTTTAATTTATTTTATCTCAATTGTTTCAATAAACTTGTAAGCGATAATATTCTTGAAAAGAGAATGAAGATAGCTTTCAAACGATATATCACAAACCTATACTTCCCATTTAAAAAATTGGGGGTTGTACCTGTCATTCGAAGAGGATTGAAGATAGGGATGTCATTTTAATGTTACAAAATGTCAAATTAAAATTTGCATTTGACGATTTCGGGAATTTAAAATAATATGTACAGTATTTTACACTGTATAAATTGTGTGATGTATAAATTAATTGGTTTTATTCAATTTAAAGTTATTTTTTCTCTTCCTTTCAGAGCAAGTGAAGCAGTAAAAGTTTCTTTTCAAAAAGGTTTTTTACTATTTGCTCATTATATTATAGTCTCAGAGGATATCCGAAAATCATGAAATTCTCAGAACATGTATAGGTATACTTATATATTTATCAACTTAGGAAATAGGGGTATGCACAAAATTCGTCTCTCAATTGAAAAAGAATCCCATATGTCATCTAATTTAATGGTGTTCACTTTAAAAATAATAATCACTTTTCACTGTATGTTTCCAGAATAAATCGTAGAGTTTTGGGGACCTAAAATCGGACCAATTTCGAATATGTTTGTAATATAAGCATATATTCATTCAAAAATGGCCACCATAATCTCAAGAAGGCTTGAATAGCTGACAGAAAGTTTAATCTTGGCTACATTATTTGTAATCTACCTGCCTTCATAACTTGTTACTGAAAAAAAATTGGCTCAAGTATTTCATATCCTAGAGTCTTTAATTATATATGAAAATCATAAAATATAAAGTACAGGATGCCTACAAAATGAACATCATTTTTTTTTGCCAACTTCTAGGATGTATAAAATAATAGGCTTGGTAGCTACGAAATTTCAAAAAATGAGGCTATCCTCCTGTAAAATAGAAGTATGCACAAAAAGTTTGCTTACCGCTAGTCTATCGAAAGAACACAAGGACGACACTTTCAACAACGCGCATCCTGTTGACAGAGGACGATGGCGAGCCTTGTGACAGCAAGCTGAGGTTGAGACAAGTCGGCAGAGGGATGATAGGGGGTGGGGGAATCCACCCCTGATGCTCGATCGATCCTCTCTCACGCCCTGTTTTCCCGCGCACTTGTGAATGGTGCGCGATAGAGAGGCGACATGCCCTAGTCCTTGGAGTCTGGACAATCTGAATGCTCCTTTGAGAATCCTTTATTTTCCCCTTCCTGGTGCCGGCGGCTTCCTCGTTTTCGTCGGATGAGAGACGGTGGCTGGAATTTTATGATTTCGATGTTATTAAGGCGAAGATTGAGAACGCAAATGAAAATTGAAACTGTATCTCGTTTGTATTCTGGCAATGGTCGAGTTTATAGATAGTAGAGATTGATTAGTACTGAACTACGGATATAATGAATTTATATTGTTATGCGTATAGGAGCATCATCTTCTTGGTTAACACCTTATTAAATCGTAAACATAATGTTAAGTTGACAAACCGACGGTCGTTGTCAAATACTAGTTCATTATTCAAATTAAAAATTGAATATTTTTAAGAAACATACATAGTTTGGGAGAAAGTTTCTTGGATTTCTACTTCTCTATTGCCATACAACAAATGTAGGAAACTTCCAGAAATGGAAAAAACTACAATAAACTGTTTATGAAGATTTCTAGATCATATACAGAAGTTACTTTCAAATACAAACTGACAGTCGTTGTCAAATACTACTTCATTATACAAATTAAAAATGGAATATTTTTAGGAAACGTACGTAGTTTGGGAGAAAGTTTTTTAGATTTCTACTTTCTAGTGGCATACAACAAATGTAGGAAACTTCCAGAAATGGAAAAAACTACAATAAAGTGTTTATGAAGATTTCTAGATCATATACAGAAGTTACTTTCAAATACAAACTGACAGTCGTTGTCAAATACTAGTTCATTATTCAAATTAAAAATGGAATATATTTAGGAAACATACGTAGTTTGGGAAAAAGTTTTTTGGATTTCTACTTCTCTATCACCATACAACAAATGTAGGAAACTCCCAAAAACCGAAAAAACTACAATAAACTGTTTATAAAGATTTGTAGATCATATACAGAAGTTTAAATAGTAGTAGAAGACATTGAATAGTATCAAAAAAGCCCTCAGGAACAACTGCTTTCAAATGAACATTGAATTACATAACGTAGCATGTACACAATGGTGTACTACGAAGTTTTGGGGCAAGGCACTTGTCTAATCACCTCATTAGCATCGTTACGCATGACATTGCAAAACAAATCACTCACTCATATGGTTAGATGATTCAATCACGGCTAGGAAAATTTCATTTATTTCGAAAATGGAATATTTTCAGCAGATACTAGTTTTTTCGGAAGGAATTATATCTGTTTCAGTTCCATAATTAATGTTATGGAATCCAAACTGAATGGAAAAAGTGATTTTTCTATAAGTCAATCACAAAACTAATTCCTTATAATTGAAAATTTTTTGTGTCCAAGGAAGAAGCGCCCCATGCTCCCTGGCTGGATCTGCCACTGTTATATACAAAAATAACTTGAAAAAAATCAAAATAGAATACAATAGCATTTATATTCTTAGAAATGTGGAGTCTACCCAGATTATAATTTCATGTGAAAACTCATAATCTCAGAATTGAATTTTTACTTCTGAGTCTAGGGAATAGGAGGTTGAAGTAACTATGTGTTATAAAATATACAATACTCATCTCAACAGTCTCCAGTTACCAAGTTTCATAACAAAAAGAAACCTAATTAAAATTTCAACCCCAATAGTAATGATGTTGAAAGTCTCAAATAATACATTCTTAATGTTCGAACTTTCTTATTACACTGGTGTTACTTTTTGTATTACAGCTAAAAATATATGATATTTGTATAGCGATTTCCTCATGTAAGTAGATCATATACGTTGGATTAATAAAACATAAATAAATACAATTTTCAGTACTTCTAACCTTGGTAAATATGTAAATACTATGCTCAACAATTTTATCATTTTTTCATCTGATCAATACCACAGATTGCTGAGGAGAGTGATGTAAAAACTGCTACCTACGACCTTCCGAATTATTTTTCAATTTTCAGTACATCTACATCATTATTATCTGTTTTTTTTTTCAATAAAAACGTTTAACATAATTTTTTTACTCTTTTTGTTTTCAAGTTTTCAGTTTCTAATTTTGTTACACAATTCTTCTCATTTTGTTCAGTTCATTTAGTGCCTCAGTATCACAGGAAATATGTAATCCGCCATTTTGTAGCTGCGGCCATCTTGAATTTACATATTTTTCAAACTATACTACTACAATAAACCTAGTCGAACCTCCTCATTTGAAAACCATTTTGATGCAGTTGTGAAACAATATGTAATCTGCCATTTTGTTGCTACGGCCATTTTGGGTTTACAATGATACATAATTTACTTTATTGAATTGTTATAAAAATTTAATAATTTGTGTACCCAATTCCAGTTCAACCTGTCAATAGGAACAGGGTCAAGGTACAAATACTAAATTTAAACCAAACAGACAAACTAAATGAAACAGTGGAAAATAAATTTTACATAAACAGTAAATACATGATGTCTTTGTCAGCAGTGCGTTGATTCGCAATATTCCGCAATCTAATTGCAGCACAGCTTTGTTGTGAAAAATTCGATCTTCTTGCTAGCGGCATTGTGAAAAATTATGTTTCCCAACAGCTTAAAAGTCATAAAAATGGTGCAGCCGCTTATATTGGGTACCCTGTATATTGAAGGACCATCACACATGCATACCGAATATTTCGTTATTCAAAGTTAATTTAAATAGAAGCTCATCCTCCTCTATTCTGAATTTCCTGAAACCCTGGATTCTGGAGAATATGAACCGTCCTCTGAGAGTTCTTTATCCTCCGTCCCTTGAGAGTGTTCTTCCTCAATTCCTGCGTCGCATAGGAACGAAACAGAGGGGTGACGATAGCACCGACTTTATGAGTTCGGAAGTGGTTGAAGCGAGAAATGGAAGTTATGGAAATGAAAACTGAAACTGATGAGCTGAACTTGATATATTCAAATTGGCCGTATATCTTGTGGAAATTGAGGAGAGCTGAAGTGAACGGAGTGTAATGCAAAATGACTGTATACTCAATGATTTCTGTTTCAACAACTGAGACTTCCTGATACAAAATATATCAGAAAACAACATAGTAAGTAAGTAAGTAAGTACATTTCTTCAATTCAATAGTAAGACAAAATACATAGTCATCTATGACAAAAGGACAAAAATAAAAAAAATGAGTAAAGATACATGAAATGTAGAGATTATACAATTCTAATGAAATTTTCGTCTACCTAAGCAAGCTTGTATTGTAGCCAGCAAACTAAATAGTATATATTTTCCTGTATAACCAAACATAGTGAACTGAGTATAGAAAGGAAGAGATGGTAAGAAGAAGATAGAGGACGAGAAGGAAAGAGAGAAAGATTTGTCTGTGATACGTTCTGAAAGACACCTCCAATAATAGATATTTCCTATTCAAGTATTAGAAGAAGCTTATCATAATTATTGTCAACAAATTTTTTCTTTTTCGTATTTGAGTTTGTTTCTCATGCCTTTCAATGATTCAGGTAAAGTGTTGTAAAGTTTGGGTCCCAGATAGGTTATAACTTTTTGATTATGCGGGTGTCTGCATCGTGGAACATTCATAGTCCTAACTGAACTGTTACGAGTATTGAAAGCATGCTGTACAAATTTGATTGAAGAATTAGCAGTCCATAATAAACTCTGAAAAATGTAAGTTTTTCTAACACCGAATATCCCAGTTTCATCATACAACGACTGGGTACAATACCTCCAATCTTTTTTCATCATGATTCTTATTAGAGAATTTTGAATCACTTTTAAGTTAATTAGCGATGTCTTGAAGGTACCACCCCATACTATTATACAGTAACGTATTATGGAGTTAGCCAAGGCATCATACACCATCAGTATCATTTCCCT
>WOGJ01014814.1:0-16172 GCA_015342185.1 Leptinotarsa juncta | reverse complement strand
CTACACCAAAGGTTCCAAACAGTACATCATAAACCAACTATGGAATCAGCCTTATTCCAATAGTGAATAGAAATATGATTATTAAGTGAGAAGAAACAATCAAATAGTAAATATGCTGAATTGATTATGAATTTATTATAATTCATTCAATCAAACAACATTAAATAATTTCAGTTAATAATGAAATCAATATCATTTTCTGCAAGTACAATGCTAGACAATGATAGAAAACAATTATATTATTCGAAGGAGGGTAATATTTGTTCATAACAAATTGCAATGTAAAAAAACTATGAGTAGTTTATTTTAATAGTCAGGAGTACTATGTGGCCCTTGCCTAGGTAAAGGGAAAATTTACGGAAGACAACCTAAGAAAAATAACAATTTGACGCTCTCAAACTAGAATCTCATTCCATTTGGATTCCAGGACATCGGCTGCGGATGCACATCTTCAGCAGCAGCAGGAGGTTGCATATCTTAATGAGGATCTAGAAGTGACTTCGAATTGGGGTCAAACCTAACCTCGTTCTATTCAATGCCAAAAAAACCCAGGCATCAGTTTTCTCCAAAAAAGTAAATGTCTCCCAACCGTATATAATAATGTCAGGACAGACAATTCCGCTTCTGCTTCGATAAGTTTGTTGGGGGTTAAAAAAGATATCAATATGTCTTGACACAATCATGTCGCTGGAATTGCAAAGGTTGCTTCTAAAAAGCTAGGAACACTGTTCCGAACCAGAAAACAGTACACACGTTAGCAACTTTTGATGCTTTATAAAGCATCAGACCTTCTTTGGAGTAGTGTTCTCATGTATGGAGCTTCGACCCTAAGAATACCCTGAAGCTGCTGGATTTCATCCAAAAATGAGCTGTCCACCTGATTGGACACGTGAACATGACTAGCAACCTTGATAGTCTGGAACATCGGCGAAAGGTTAGGGATTTGCCTCTCTTCTATAGATACATTCACGGGAAGTGTTCGCGTGACATGGCACATTTGATTCCACCAAGAGGTACACCTCAAACTTCACTGTTTAAGAACTTTTCCATTTGGAAAACTGCGTTTATGTGGAATAAACTTCCTGAGAATATTTTCAAATGGATTTAATCTCCAGCGATTCAAATCCAATGTGAATCGCTACTTTGCACAGGCACCGCTCTCAGAACGCCTTAAGAATTTTCCTTGAAAACACATTCCGAAATCCCTCGTGATCAGAATTATACATATTCATTTTTCCGTCATGGAAATTCATATGGTTCCACAGAAGCTCGAGAAATTTGTAATAAACATTTGTGCGAGTTTTATTAGAGCAACAAATTGAAGAGAATATTTCCTAAAGTGAAAGACACTCCACAACTACGTCACATAGTTGAAGCCAAAAATAAGGGGCCAGCTTGTCTAGCGGGGGTCACTTGAGCGTTGTCCCTCTTTCTACTTCTACCTAAATAATAAATGATATCCTAGATTAACATATTGTGTACTCCCCTGTGTATGAAGTAAAAGAATTAATTTGCCTTTTTTTCTTCAGCGCTTAATACACAAAATGTTTTCCCACAATTTACCATCCAAAGTATATCAACAACAAACTCTTCACTCTATTAGCAGAAAGTCTGTTCATCCAATTCAAGTCCAATACTGAATTATCTTCTCTTATTCAATATTCACTTACCTCTAGTTTTTTCGAATAGTCCTCCACCAGCGCCTCCTGCTGCTTCTTCAATTCTTCGTTCTTCTCCAACAGGGCTTTGCCCAGTTCCGCGGCTAGCTGCAAGTCGTTCTCTTTCTGCTGTAGCTGAGTCCACACATCCTCGCTCAAATGTTGCGCTTGCGCTTGGTCTATGGCACTACGGTTTTCCATTTCTACTACGTATTCTTCTAGGGATTTCAACATGTTTAAAATAAATCATCAGACGAGGGTCTGTTCGGGTTAGAAGACTGGAATGAGCAGGGCGACATTTTGAACGGGTTTTCAGATCTTAAGCTGAAACAAAAATGATTTGGTCTAATGAAAAATTCAATCCTAGACCAATAATTGCCGCAGTATATTATGTTTTAAGGAATCGAAGTTCATGATTTTATACTAAAAGTGGAGATTGAGGCCAAATTTCAAAACTCGGAGAGATATAACCGAAGCACTAGCTCTTGCTCAATGATAAATATAACTAGGTTGCTGACAATGTGACACTCTAGGAATGTAAAGAATTTACATTATCCTGAAACGTAGATATGCACCTTGGAAGATTCAGATCTTGATAGTTGGAGATTAAGTGCAAACTCCAGAAGTGGATTGGTTGTTTAAATTTGAGAGACCCCTCTATCCCTGGGAAAGTCATCACGGCCATGTTAGCTGAATCGCGAGAGGTGATTAGCGTTTATTCCAGTGATCCTCAGATTAACCATTATCTAAATAAAGCAACGCCTGGCAATATCATCATTTGGATAGGTGATTGTCACACTGCAGTATTTTTGCTAGATCTTGGGATTGCACTTAAAGAATTTCCTTGAAGACTTTATTCCTAAAGAGCAACTAGTTGAAGCTTACACTCTTTTGCAAAGGAGGTGCTTTCACAAATATAAATTTGTAGAAAACACATTGAAAGAAACACCAGTGACATTGCTACTACCATTGTGCCAGAAATCATAGAGTTGAAGAGTCAAAGTTTTTGTGAGTTGGAAATATGTCTTGTCTATTCACTTTCAACGGATTAAACTAGGTCATAGTTCGTCTGTTGAAAACTTTTCTTTCCCTTGTGATGCAGTACACACAACATATGATATACAGATTAAAAGATAGTATCCAATAGACGATTGAATTTACGAAGCCATGAGAAAGTATCGCAAGAGCTTTGGGGAACGTGGCGGAATCTTTCTGATACGTGCTCTCTTTATACATGTTGGTCTAAAATTAGATCAAGGCCAATGCAGAAATCATCAGTAACAACATTCGAAAATCTACTGATAGTCTGAGAAATTGACTATTAAAAATGCAATTCAGCAAAGCAATCAAGTAAAGTACATTTTGTTAAAAATAGTCGATGGGTGACTGATCTGGAATTTTTGACATCACCAAGATCATGTTGGCCTCGAGAACAAGACAACCAGCCAATAAAGATATTTCAGTAATGCCAGAATACCTATCGAATATTTCTCAACTTTACAAGTGGAAAGGTTTCATAAAATTTTAAGATGGGTTTTTTGGAGGCTTATTCTCGCTTCAAAGGAAGATTTTTTTAGTTATCAGCAGTTTCAAAGCTCGTGGTTGAATTCAAATATTAACTATACAATCTTGTTGATTCAGAAAGTTGATCATACAGTGAATTTTTTAATGTCCCTCCCTCTTTTATTTTTTGAACGGGTCAACTCAAAAATTGAAATTTGGGATAATGAAATTAATGCATGAATACTTTATTTTGAAGTGAAATTAATAGATGAAATTTTCAAGATAACGACTGAGCACTATCTGGGAAAAAAAATAAAAAGAAATAGGGGGGGTCTTGTGACACATCATTTTGAAGCTCCTGACGAATACTTCACAACCCTAGAATATAAAGTCAATATCTTCAAAATGGCGGAACATTTAATAATTTCCTGATGACAAACACATTAATATCGATATTTTTAGAAATATTCCTTTTTATTTGGCAATTCCAACAACCCGATAAGGTTTGTTAAGTTATTTTTTGTTTATAAAAACGACAAAAAATGTCATTACGACAATGAATATCATTGTTCAGTTAGAACATTCTCATTTAGTTTTCGGTTTTACTAGTAGAGAGGTACTACCTCAACAATCTCTGAAATGGTCAATTCTTGTCCATCAGAAGAAAAAATTGAAGAGATTTTTATTTACGGTGCGACGCGTAACTTTCACGAGACCTAAAGGATTTTCAATGAACGTTTTTCGAATCGTCTTATCCGTAGAAAATATTTGCGGGAACTTGTATCCAAATTCACAACTACCGGTAGTGTACATAACAAAAAGCCCCCAGCTCATCTACTGTGTGGAAACTTTTTGAATAGGAGTAGGTATCATCCATACAAAATTAAAATGGTACACCAATTAACTGAAAATTACCCTGATCGAAGAATAATTCTGAGTGACACCCTCCCTCACGTTTTCCGGAAAACACATACCCTATATCCAGAAAAAATTAACGTTTGGGCACGAATGTTAGGAAACTTTAATGTAAGACCTCTATTTATTAATCAAAATTTAACAGGGGAACTCTATTTGAATAAGCTGGAAACTACTGTTGACCCTCTCAACACTGAAATCGTGGAAACGAATCATAATGAATTCGATATGGATATTTTATTCCAACCAGATGAAGCACCACCATATCACTCCAGGCAAGTAAGAAACTATTTGGATACCACTTTTCCCGGTCGTTGGATTGGCCGTCGAAGTCCTACAGAATGGCCAGTCCGCTCGTCAGATTTGACACCTTTGGACTTTTTTATGGGGCTATCTGAAGCAAAAGGTGTACCAAACTGAACCTGCTTCAATATTGGATATTCGGCAGAGAATAACAAATATTTGTAGAGATATTGACGTTACTGTGTTCGAAAATGTTTGGCGTGAAATATCGGATAGGTTGTTCATATGCCAAGAAGTTCAAGGCAACCATTTCGAGCATCTTCTGAACTGATCTCAAGCTTATTACCTTATATTATGTAGTTAAATGTCAATGCATTCAGGCAATTATTAAAAGTTCCGCCATTTTGTAGTAGTTGAAGATATTGACATTATATTCAGGGTTCTGAATTTGACATAAACTCCTCACTTTTTCTTTTTTTCAATTACACTTTAAAAAATGTCTTATGGAATTTAATTTTTCTCTAGTTCAAAGGAAATTTCGTTTCTGGTTCCTATCATAAACTAATACTAATTCACTCTGTATATGCGCCTATATTTTTTGGAAATATGTAGCAATAAAAAATCATTTTTTTCGAAGCGATTAAATTGTCCAAAATGGCCGTTTCAATGCATTGACATTTTATGAAAATTTTCATGCGTTTTTCCGCCCTTTATCTTTTGTTTTTTTGAAGAGATTCTCGTGTCAACTCTGCATTATTTTCCGTGGCATGTCACATTGCAAATTATATGGGTTTTTGCAAGAATTGATGGGTTTAAAGAATGCCTTTTATTCGATGGGATTAACGCATGCGTTTTATCGAATTATATTTTTGCGAAATTTTCATTGCGTTTTTCATGCTTTATGGCATTATATTTTTGTGATACGCGCATTGAGAGATCATAAATTACAAATGCAACCACTTCGTCATCTTCTGGTGATGCCAACTTGTTAGAGATCATAAATGACAAATGATAGTACACTTCAAATAATGTATATGGAGAGGATTGCACGTTGAAACGCTAGATACCGTTCTCTTTTTCTCAAACTACACCCTATGTACATTTTTCTGTTATATTCACCTACATTTGTTCAACTCCTTGTGATGAGGCTAACTTGGTTAACGAAGATGCGGCTCAGTTTCCTTCCAAACCCTCATCATTCCTTCGTCATCTTCTGATGATGTCAACTTGCTTAGCAGAAATGTATTTTTATGCGAGTTTTCGTAAAATAAATTAAAGCTTTATCATACATATTTATATAATTTTTGACTAAATATTCTATAACTGTTATTTTAAAAATTAGTGACATAAAAAGTGAAACTGCTCATATGCTCATCAACTTTTGTGTTACATGTAAGTAGATTCAAATTTTCTCTCAACAAGTTTCAATATGATTTCCACAATCAAAATGAGTACACATGCTAATATTACACAATCCATTGCAAATACATTATTTATTTCACTTTTTATATTCTCCTCAGCGTTGCTTATATTGAACATGTTCGTTTCTCATACATACACGGATTTTGTTCAATAACAATAACAGTTTGAATACATCTTAAAGGATATGTTCCCACCGTGGGTAGTTGTCTCAAGGTGTAATTCAAAACAGTGGCTCTTTGCTGTTGATTTATTGCTTAGGGAACCAACTTTTCATGGTTCCACGATAGACAAAGATTATCTAATTTTTTTGTTACCCCACTTTTATCCTCCAAAAAGATAAATGCCTCTTCTCAAAATGAACAATATTTTTTCAAATTCTCATTTACGATCATACTCTTCCAAAGACATTTCGATTGATACTAAGAGTAAATAGCTATTCAAAAGTATATCATACGTTATGAAAATTACCGACACGCCCCTGTTTCCTTTAAACATAATTCTCAATATGATGTTCATATAAATGACTTTATAATATACTACCAAAGGAAAAAAATGCATGCTACATATCTATGATTTTGATTTTCATGTTCTCCAGTAAAGATTGTGAGGTTAGACTACCTCTTCCATAATGACAAAGTTAGCCTCCTATGTTTTTTACACTTCTGAAAATGCTTAAATATGTTTCTTGGCATAGAAACGAATCCATTGGTTTCTTGGCATAGAAACGAATCCATTGGTTTCAAAATTTTCGAAATAGGACTACCGGAAGTAAAAACCGGAAATGACCATTTTGTTATAGATTTGGACTTTCCTCGGTATGGGCAATCCAAATTCACCATTAGTTTTCTTCTATGTCAATATTTATAAATCGGAAGTGTTCATTTTTCGAAGAATCGTAAAGATCCGAAACTTCATTAATTCATATATTGGTCACCATTATCGGCGATAGATGTTGCTGATGTATCCTCTCGTCAATGATGGTGTCACAATACACTCACACGTTAAAACGTTTTTTGCCACACCTTGTACATATTGACGTCATGTTTTTTTAAATGACTTATTTTGATACACCCTGTACACATTGAGGGATCACACGTCACAACTTTAGGGCCCGGTTGAATTGTCATGTTTTTTCCCAAATAATGTATTTTAGACACACCTTGTACACATTGACGATATTTTTTTTCTTAACTGATGTATTTTGAGCCACCCTGTACACATTTACGCCATGTTTTTGTCTGTAATGATGTATTTTGAGATACCCTGTACACATTGACGCTATGGTTTTTTCTTTAACGTTAGCAACCATGTTTTTTTTTAAATGCTGCACGCCCTGCATAGCATTTGATTGGTGATTTTTTGACAGGCAGCCGCAATATTTTTTTCTTTTATGTGAGCAGCCATGTTTTTCTTCTAACGCTGCACACACCTTATGTAGTATTCGATTGTTATTCGACGTCCCCCCTCATTTCCACCTAACATCTGACAAACAACAAAGGTAGCCATGTTCTTTTTTTATATTAGCAGCAGTATTTTTTCTTTAACGCTGCATACCTTGTATACCTTCACGACAACTTTTTTTCAACGTGTAGCGTTGAACACACACTGTAAGCATGTTTTTTTTAACCTGCACACCCTGTTCCTGTTTACCTCCATGACAGCTTTTCTCCAACGCTATACGTACCTTGTATACCTCCATGACAGCCATATTTTCTCCTTTAATGCTGACAACATTGTTTGTTCTTTAACGCTGCACACACCCTGTATATTATTTGATTGATGTGTTTTGAAACAACACCCTGTATACCCAATTATTATTGTTCTCATATAATCCCAAGCGCGCTCGACTCGTTATCCCTCAAACAGCGATAACGCCACCGCTAACACTGATAAGCCACTTCTGTTCCAGAACTCTACTTGTTTATCTACTAAATACTCTCCGCATTTTACCTATTGTTTCAATGAATATAAGCAGAGAGAGTCGCTATATGTAAGGAGAAACTAATATCATTAGTCTGGATCGATTATCGCAATGCCTAAAACATTCTTCGCAATTCTCTTGTCTGTTCGCATATTAGCTACATCGACATAGTGTACCTATGGGACTTACTATATCACAAACAAAATCAATGAATACGTTTCCTAACATAAAGGGAACTGAAACTTTTGAAATTTGATGAAATGTGTTTAGATTAACAAGATCTTTACTGGACTGTCCAGGTGCCTTGCCTTAAAAACAGTTCGGAAGGAGGATATCCAAAACAGGAAGGAAAAAATGGCAAACTCACTATTCCTGTTCATCGTACTTCAATTTTCGAGCTGTCCTTCTCCTATTCAGTAGCTCATGTGCTAAATAATATCTTTCAACGTATCTTAATTTATCTCTATTCAAGTAAAACTTCAAGGTGATATTTTCACTGAACACTTTGCAAAACCACAACACATGTTACACTAAACAATAGCTTCCTCAGGTGTGGTTATACACAGTATGAACACAAGTAACAAAGTATTACTTGAATACGTTATGGAAGTGTTGACCGAATATGAGAAGTATTTACGATCATCTCTGATAAAATGCGATTTTGAAGTGTTTATTTGCACCAATTATTGTATTAGAAGAAAGCTGAGATTACCTGATGACTCAGGAATAGCTCGAGAGAAGATGTAAAAAACTATCGTGGAATTTTAATATTGGCTGCCATACCAAAGTTGCTTGAGAAACTCGTAGAAGGGCATTTACACTGACACTGTAAATATCTTATCAGCAATCGTCAACACGGTTTCACTAACGACAAATGAATAACAAATTTGTTAATTCATCAGCATGACTTAATATCGGCCTTTGACCGATTGAATCACCACCTGTTACACAAATTAGATCATTTTGGATTTCCAGATAATCTGATACGTTGGATTGAAAGTTATCTGTTTGATAGAACACAAATTGTACCCTTAAAGAATTTCTCATTACATTCCCTTAGGGTTGTATCAGTAGTAGCACAAAGACCACATTTTGGTCCATTATTAATCAATTTGTACATTAATGACTTATATAACGTAATAAAATACTCTTCAGTGCAGATGATTCATTAACCCAATGATCACTCACTCCACTGAATAGTCATTGGTAAATGCTTCTGGTGCGATCTCTGAATGTGTCACAGCTTCGAATAAAGGACCTGTTTGGCAAACTCTTTTCTGGAAAACAATGATAATAAATGCAGAAGACTCATGTTCGTTACGTCAGGGCACAACATTCGGGAATCCTCCAATGATGACTTATTTTAGGTAACTTATTACTAGGTCAGAGACTCATGTCCTGAGCAATCGGTCGTTGGATTTGCCCTGTCAATCCCGAATCATTCAGGCCGTTCCAACGATACCTTAAATTCCATAATTTCGAAAAACTCTATTTTCTTCTTTCTTCCACCCTCGATTTGCGAAATCAAAAGAAATTATTATAGGAAACTATAGTGTACTTAAAGATATTTTTATCGATATACACAACCTTAAAATATGTATCTATTTTTCATCGCAATACCCTAAGGCAATTAGAGTTATACAATATTACAAAGAAATATGTCAGTTAAGGCAAGTACAGTTCTCAAGCCAAAAAAAGAAATTTTTAACAACATTCCACAATACAAAACTTGATATTATGTTTGTGAAAAATATATGGACATTTGTTTTTGAAATCTTCAATAGTGAAGACAAGTACCTACACTCACTGGTGCCAGCATGGGGACATCAAAAAACGTATGTTTGCAAAAAATATATGGAAATTTGTTTTTGATATCTTCAATAGTGATTAACTTTTTTCGAGATCAATTGCCCTAATACCAAACTGATATTTTTACACTCGACGCGCGTTTCGCCAACAAAGTTAGCATCCTCAGGAGAAAAAAATGTATCGAAGAAAATTGACCAATTTTCTTCTCCTGAGGATGTTAACTTTGTTGGAGAAATGCGCGTCGAGTGCAAAAATATCAGTTTGGTGTTAGGACAATTGATCTCGAAAAAAGTTATTCAACTTTCACACCAAAGGCTCCAATCTCATCGTTATTCAATAGTGATGACAAGTACACTCACTGGTGCCAGCAAGGGACATCAAAAAACGTAAGAGATACCAAATTGGTTAAAATAAGAAAAGTTTGAAACGTGTAGGCTTTGCTTAGTTTCTATGAGAGGAAAAATAAATGAGTTGTTGAGTAGATAGTGTCAGACTGTGACTCTGTGTTTTTACGGTCGGTTACATATTAAAGATGTATTCAAATGACGAAAGGGCTAATATGCTATGCAAAGTCAAATAGAAATCCTCTTTTGGCAAGAAATTTTAATGGTGAGCTATAGGTACCCGAATTGTCCTATTTTGAACATTCAAATGTTTAGATGATTAAAAAGAAATTTGAGAGACTGTGACGAATTCGGCAGTAATGAAACTAAAAAATGTGTTCTTACTGGAGGCTGGAGGTTTAAGGAACCAAATACATGTTTTGGGTAAGCAAATATAACCTCAAAGAATAACAAAGTGTAAAAAACTTTTTTCAATTTAGGATTGGTCAGTTACAAAAACATTTCTAACAGGGATTATTCTTGATGCAAAAATCCATGTTCACTTCATTTGATAGATCTTGTTTTCAATTATTCCTTAGAAATGGGGTTGTTTATTAAGAACATTATGCTGTTAATATTTTAAATGTATCGTTTTGATGCTGATGATTAAAACCTGGTTTAGTAGAGTTTACAGTTCGATCTCCAGACTTTACTCCTTCACATTTTTTTTTCTGGGGAAGTAGAGATATCGACCATCTCAAACAAAAAATTAAAAATGCATGTAATATCATTACACCCATCATTCTAGAAAATTCATTATAAAATTAAATGCTTTTCTGTTTTATTTTTGTCGCTGATAATACTAGTTATGTTAAATGAGATGTTAAAAAATATCAAGGGTTATATATCACTGATATGTGATTTTATGGATTTACCAATATTTGTAATAAAAGAGATAGTTGAAAATTAAAAATATTAACAAAAATAAAAATTAAAAGATTTCAAACCAAGTTTTGTCACGACGTTTCGATTGTTAGTATCCACTATATCCACACAATATTATTTTTAATTTTCAGCTTTTATTAATATTTCAATTTTTATTTGTTTAGTTGTTGCTTGTATGTTATATCTTTGTAATTTCAGTTTTTTGTTTAATAAAATTGTTATTTTCAGTTAATCTTTTGAATTTTTTCAGGGTTGTCAAATCAATTTATATTATATTAGACAATGGAATTCTGAACCACGAAACATTGTCAACCACCTTCAAACAAACGTTCAAAGATTTATTGGTACATTGTTCAGCATTTTTAGTTTTTCCTATATAACTCGAGAAGGGCGAAAGTCCCCGTGAATTTTCTTTGACCATTATACTGTTCCCCAAAATAGTTACCGTTTTTCTATCTAATCGTCTTCATATCTGAATATATTTTTTATGATGCCAATCATAAAAAGTAAAATATCAAAATCTATTCAGAAATCAATTGGAACGACAGACAGTGCATGAATAGTAAGTGAACAAATCTCTTTTGCCTATCTTTATCAAGAGCGGTGTTCTTTTTTCCGTTAGCACCGCCCATTAACGTGAATTATTCACTTGAAATAATGTGTGAAATTTTAAACTTCTATAATAAATATCTTAATAATTACGTGGTCAGATACTTCAATAATATGTATCGTAATATATCACAATTTAATTTTTTTTAAGAATTTGTTTCCTTTTTAAAATCATTTATTGAATGAATTTTGGAACAACACCTTTTGGAAAATGCGTGTTAATGCCTCAACATTTTGGAGGAACATCCTTAACTTCATCAGTTGATGAAGTCAGTTTTTATTTCCAGTAGCCTACAAGGTTCCATAGCAAGGTGTTCATATAATTACAATAATTTTTCACTTCTAACCCCGAACAAAGCTAGTCACTTTCAATTATCCTACTCAAAAGCAACAATATAAAAATACTTCACATCACTAAATAATGGAATCAAATGAAAATCAGTTCCGAGGACAAGTTTTACTGTGAACACATCAACAATATACATGATTTTTTCTTAAATAAAGTGATTTAAAAAGACAAAGTCTTTCCTCTCGAATTTTTACACTAACAAAAATTATACAAAAAATACAATTAATAAAATCCTACTTGTCATATAAATACATTATATCTAAATAAACTATTTCACAGATTTCTTCATTATTCGTAAAGTTTCGAATAGGGTTTTTTCTTAAGAAAATCATCTGACTTAAATCACACTAATGAAACAGTTTTTAGTGCCATAAAATACTATTTTGCCCTGTATATGTTTCTTTCTTCCTGTTGCCATAAATCATAAAAATGCTTCAAAGAATAGACAAGTTAAACAATGGTAATAATCCATGACATCAGGTCATTACTGACATATTTTCTGCCTCAAAAACATTTTTCAGTCTCTAATCATCAAATGTTTTTTCTTCTGTTTTTTCAGCGTCAGACGAAAGTGCTTCTATTAATGCCTCAACACAATTTTTTGGAATAAGGGTACCTAGAAAAAAAATCCTTCGGAGTATATACACTTAAAAACATCATTTATAAATAAAACTCAACCAACAGTCTCTAAACATGTAAAAAAATTTTTGCAACACCTCTACAGTATCTACTTTTGTTCAACTCATAACCGAGATCTTTAATATTCACAAAAATGAATGATTTCCTTTTTTGATTCTAGTAGCTTTTCAAACATGAAAAAATATCAATATACAATACATACATATGAATTTTTCAGTTTGAATAAAAACCCAATTTAATTAATTTTAAATTCCTAAAATACTGAAACCAATTGTTTTGATTTGGTGGTCTAATTTTGATGTAATCTTCTACTTGTATGTTTCTGATCCCTAGCATGAACACAAGGATCTCTGCAATCTACTTAAATGAAATTTTGATTCAGGTTAATAATTAGTAGAGTCCTTCTTATTAACAAAACAATACATAAGTAACAAATATATTTTATGACAACCTTAACCGAATTTAATAGACATAATACATATTTTCCAACATTAGTTCATCATTGAAGTCTAAAGTTCATAAATGTGTAAAAAAGCATTATTACTTACCAACAATTTTCAGATCTTCCTTAGTCCGCAACCTAATGACCTGCATTTTATTATGAGACCCATTTTTGGCTGCAAGTACTCCTTCCACTCTACTCCATACTGACAAGACAGAACCAGAAACAACATTGTATGTACGTCTTCTAAGACCTACTTCACAATCATGTCCTACCGACACATTTCGACAATTCCCACGCCAATAGGCATGTGAACATGTATTCACAGAAGCATCATACTGCTGAATCCATGCCTCCTCCGCTTCTGCAGATTCAACCTAGAAAATGAACCAAGTAATAAATCTACAGCTAATGATGATGATCTTTCTTGATATTTAAGTCGCATGTAGTATGAAATAAAGTTGCTGTAAAAAATAAAAGGGGCTTTTGTAACATAAAATGAATTTGATAAAAATAGGTCGCAAATCATTTCAGAAATCAATCATAATTGAATAATTATTCTTAATATAATATACAATGAAAAAAAACTCAATTTTTTCTCAAAAGCCGCAAACAAAAAAAAAACAAATGCCTTACTGTAAGATGAACAATAATTAATTGTGTATTAAGGCCTAAATAGCAGTACTGTTTTTGCTCGAATTACAAACAAAATTTTTTCACAATAAAAAAAAGTACTGCTGTATTTAACAAAAGAATCTTGAAATATTCTTGGTACAAAACATTTGCAAAGTAACTTAATATGTGTTTTTGACAATCAAAATACTTTGATTCATGAACGAACCAGACTAAAAACAGAAACATTTTCTGAATAAATTTGATCATAATAAATTATTCAATAATCGCATAAAATAAATGTGTTAAGCTAACAGAAAATTCATTAATAGAAAAATTAAAAGAGAACAAACATTTTCTTGTATTTTATGACAAAATTCAGATATTTACAAATTTCAATTTTTAAAAGTTTTTATTCTTACTTATATAATCACAATGTATGATGTTGATAGAGTAACACTGTCATTTGCATAAAAACTATAGATGAAATCATACACCAATATCGATGATTTATTGTTCATAGTCTATCTGATGTTGATATAGATTAAAAAAATCTATTTATATACTAACCAAAAGTACTAATGGATTAATCTGTTTGCATACTTAAATAGGATTAATTATTTTCTGCCACATCAAAAAGATCTAAATATGATGAACTCTTGTTCAGACAGCTGCAATATATGACTATATATATATATATATATATATATATTGGACATAAGAATTTTTTGTGGAGTTTTTTATCAACCTTTTTGGTGATTTTCACTTTCCTGAAATGAATAAAAATTGTAGTGTAGAACTTTTTTAGTTAACCCCGATAAGTTACTGCTTGAATTTAAAGTATTTTTCACAAAGAATAACTAATTTTTTTTATCTAAAAAAGGGTTAAGAAATTGTACAGATACTTATCGTGACATTTCAGAGGCGGAAATCTGCTTATATCAACAGGATTGATAATAATCTAATGTAACTTGTAGTTTTTTTCTTCAGTTCACCTTATTTTAAAATTTCTTCGACGAATATCAAAGGAAATGTCAATGTTGTTGATTGACTTCTAAAACATTATCATGTACTTCTTATGGTTTTGAGTCACATCAACATAAATTTCACCAGAAGAACAAGGTATCTTATAAATGCAATTTTTTGTTCTTCTTTGTTGTTGGTTTTATATGTGAGTATAGATCTGTTTATTTTTTTGTTTTTTAAGAAGTTCTAACATCATATCTACTTTCAATTCGTTTTATCTTTTTAGATATTTTTGGAATTTGAAGTATAACACAACATTGCATATGAGTCACCTTCCGAACAAGCTAACATATTTGCTAAAAACTTTGAAAAAATCAACAAAGTGACAAATTGAACTTTGATCGCAATCATTATGAAAATGTGAACGAATGTCATGAAAACTTCTTTTCTGAGATCCCTGTCCAAGAAGATAATACATACAATGTAGAAGAAGAATATTTTTAAATTGTATATCAGAGAAAAACTCCGCTCCAGGACATAACTATATCATAAAAAATTGTTGAGAAAGCTGATCATGAGATTCACAAATATGTAATAATAATATCGTCTTTATTATCTTCAAATACATTTTTTTGGTAACTTAATCAGGTACAATTTGACTTTTATATGAATACAAAAAGCGAAGTTCAATTTGCATGATGACAAGTCGTCATTCAATTGCTTTTCCATATCATAAAAATCACTTTAGTCAAACGATCTTGTTAGTCAGTGGGCTATGCTTGAAGACTGACAGTAAACAAATCTAAAAAAATGAACTTTAAACGTTCAAGCCAGTCTCTAATATACCTACACAGTAAGTTGAATGGACTGACGCTTATCAGAAAACAACTACTCCCCTGGCTAATACCACGAAGGGCATTGGATTATATCCGACAGGCGTCAGTGCAGGAATCTTCACAGAAAATTTCCGGCATATGCAATTGGCAATTCAACTGAAATGATGAAACTGATTTTCTGTATGTTCTCTGTGGAATATCATTGCGTCAATTTATAAGGAAGGAAAATATTAATTATCTTTTTTCATTCCGTACTAGTATTCAATGAACGATAAGTTTGTTTCGAACGCAATTCGATAATTATGAAATATAGCATTTCCTTTCGGTTATTGCATTTTCGAGTACGCCAATAGAATTACTGAATATGGATATAATTAAGCGTTGCAAACCTTCACCTGATTTTTCCAAGCGCAACTCTAATCACTTCCAGGTCCGGATTCAGGAGAACTATCGCACGATGGTTTTTATGAGAATTACTAATACGTTTTTGGGAATCGATATGTTTTGGGAAATATTCCCAAGACTTTCAGGTTCTTTAAAATTTTTGTATTTAGAGGATGAAAGAAAATATGAGAAATGATTCTGAAAACGGGGTTAGTGGAAAGGTGAGAGGTGAAGTTAGAAAGAGTGGAGGAAGGTGTCAAGATATATTATAAATAGGAAAGAATAGAGAAGTGAGGAAAGGGCAAGAAATAATGGTCTTATTAAACCAATAAGTATATTCTTGCATAACTATTAAAAAAGTTTTCTAAAAACACCTATTTGCACAAAATTTTGATTTAGAATCTGCTCTCTCTACGTCAAAGTTGACCCAGTAAGAGAAGTTGATTTTACCTCGGGAGCGGTTTGTTACGGGTTCAATTATACTGATACCTCCTAGTTGACTCATAACTTTAATAGCGCTCTCGTAAGCCAAAACATTATAAAATGTATTAAATAATTCAGGATGAATAACTTGAAGTCACTCGGTTATCTTACAC
>WOGJ01014808.1:0-21563 GCA_015342185.1 Leptinotarsa juncta | reverse complement strand
CCATGCGTCGGACTTCCTTATTGGTACAGCCATAAAATATGGATGCTAGATATTTTATTTGGTTTGCCATTTCTTCCTCCTGCTCCCTGGTGAAAACAGCCCAGCTAACACCAATGAACGGCCCATTGCACTTGGTGCAGACGCTTTCCAGCATATCATGTGCCCAAAAAGCACTCAAATACTTTGAAGGACCAGCATCCCCGTGTCCCTCTGGCCGGCAGCCGGCCGTTGGGCACTTTCCCAGAAATGCTAGTACTGGATGTTTTCTGGTCAAGTATTGGAGAAACATATTCCGTAGCGTTGGATTCTGGAAGGGCCGGCACTGCTAAAGTGTGTCAACGGATGCATTTAATAGGCATTAATATAACATATTACCATTATTGGGAATTTTCTGGTTAGGCATTCTTATTTGACAAATGTATGCTGATCATATGCACTCAATCCAAAACAAATAGTACTTCCACTCACCAGAACGCCAACACTCTTCTTGTTGTGCGTTTCACCAACCAAGTTGGCGTCATCAGGAGATGCACTACTATACGCCCACTCGGCTAGTGAAACGCGCGTCGAAAAGAGTTTCAGTTCTGGTTGAGTGGGAGCAGTGACAATAAATAAATCTACATTTATTTTTATTTAGTAAATTTGATTGGTTTCAAATAAATACTGAATGCTACAAAATAATATAAAAATGATTATACCACTATATTTTATGACTGGCACTAATAAGAGAAAATACCTTCTTGCCTTCTCCTGGCTAACACACTTGTAAACACATATAGGTAGGTTCGTCTAAAATTATAAGTGAGAGGCAAATAAAATTATATATATTTAAACAAAATAAATAAAATCCAAATAAAACATTTTCTCAGCATAAAATATAAACAAATATAAATAACTGTAATCAAATTAAGGATGTTTTGTCTTTTAAATATATCAAAAAACTATTTATTTTTTCTTCTTTCTCTTCCGCCATCTCTATCCCCAGCATTCCTTAGAAATATTTTGGTAATGTCTTCTACTTCTCGTTGAGTTGCATTTTTTGATAAAGAGCTTTTCCTTACAGAAACTGAAAAAGATTTTCATTTTAAAAATAAACATAATATGGTATGAATTAATATAAGGTGAAATTGTCTTCATAATCTTACCTAATACTAACGTATTTAAATTTTTCAAATTTCCAAAGTTTTCTGTGCCATTTCTTCCAGTCCAATTATATGAAATTGCTAGTTCGTTTGTCAAGAGTTTACATAAAATTCTTCTTGTGGTATCTACTGCATCTCTACCACCTATAATTTGTAAAGCCACACTCTAAAAAATGAGAGCACTGAATATTCAAACAATGCCTTTTAAATGAACAAACTTACCATAGCATTGAATTTTTCAATATCTTTCAATGAATCGTCGAGCTCTTGTAGTTCATAATTTGATGTACAAGGTTGAACCGTACTGGGCAGTATGATATTTCAGTATTTTGCTGTTGGATGGTCAACATCAGATATTTCATGTCATCCTTTATTCCTTCTATGCTACCAGCAATGTTCATGAGTATACCTGAAATGAAATACATGAAATATTAATATAAGTACTGATATAAGTACGAAAATACAACCTAATTTTATGTTCAAAACTAAATATAAAAGATTACCTTCGATATCTTTACAATGACAATTATGTGAATTTGATGATGATGATGATTCCACTTTGGAAGCTGACCCATGGAGAGAACCTGAAGTGGAATTAACAGACTTGTTTGTGGAGCAACTGTCATTGTTCCTGGCATTTTTCAATAAATAAGAGGCTTTATTTGAACAATCCTGAAACTGTTCTACTGTTGGTTTGAAAGGTGGCAGCGAAACTGTTGAGGAATGTGAAGACAATGATACCGGCTTTAAATCAGTAAATATTTTTTTCCCAGGTTTACAAAGTGGTACAGGTGGAATATCATGGTCTGAATCTGAGCTGCACTCAAATTCATTATACAACTTGCTTTTTGTTGGTACTCTCTTATTACTCTCATGCACCTCTTCTCCCTCCGTCACACTTGACTGATTTTCTAAGAGTTTCATTTTTTCCACAGCCTTCTGGTAATTACCTAAAAAATAAAATTTGTTAATATACTGAATTTCAGATCAGATATATTTACCTGAAGAGAATTTTATATTTACTGGGCATTTTACGCATCTATCAGAATCCAGTGACGCATGCTCTAATGCCAATTTACTAATTTTATAAGAATCTCTTATAAAACTAGGCCAAAAACAATATGTTTCACAATTATTTCCTTCTTCTAACCAAGAATTTGATACCACTGCCATCGGTATTTCCCCATCATTGATTTCTTCTACAAATTCTACAACAGCATATCTACTGAAAAATATCAACATGTATGGTAAATTATTTGCTTTATAATTAGATTTTTATTCAATCATTACCTGCTTAGCCCACATAAGTTTATCCAATGTGTCCGAATATCAGTAAACCAAATTAAATGTTTGATGAAAATTACTTCTGAGGAAAAATTTCTTATATAAAATAACTACTAAGCTAAATTTCAGGTAACCTAAATAATATTGAATAATACAAAAATAACATAGTTCAAAACTGGTTAAAATGGAAGTTATATTTATATTATGTCACGTAATAATGGAAAACAAACAAATGATTTCCCAAAAGGAAGTAATACAGCTTTATATAATATTTCATCTATACTACAAATAAGAGGTGTTTCAGTAAGAGTAACTTCATATAGAGAAAAAATTGAACTACATGTTGGGTAATCAATTAAAGGTTTGATTACGTCAATTTTATTTCCAATAATAACAGTTTCAGCACTTTTTATGAAATATTTTATTTTCATCATATCTCCAGTTTGAAGAATTACACAGTTATTTGCTATTTTATTAGTGTTATATTTTTATAATGTAATTTAGAATAAACTTTGCCATTCAAATTAACATTTGAATTTTGTAATTTTGAAGGATGTACTAAATGTGACAAATGAAATGATGTGGAGGAATCTTCACTTTGAGTACTTTTCCCTATTTCCAGGTAACGCCTCACTACCTGTTCCAAAGGTAAATTTGGTTTACGAAGAATTCTTTTCAATTCACCCAAAAAATTTTCAAATTTAAAACAGTTTATCGAGTGAAGGGATCCAAATGGTTTTGCATCAGTGGCAATGTGAATCAGGGAGTGGGTATTGTAAACACAAAATTCCTGTCCGTAAATACTGATTGAGTGTTTTACAAAAATGTGTAGTATTTTATCAGCATAATCATTATATTGTTCATTCAGTTTTCGATTCAGTAAAATAGACATGGCATATTTCAGAAGCATAAAATTATAAAATATTTTTTTGGGTAATGAATCCTGTAGCACTACAGGACCAACATACAACAAAAACTGCCGAAATTCTATTGCTTTCCAATTTTCCAAATCACACAGTGATCTAGGTTTTCTATTAAACTCCATAGGCCAATAAATATTTAAAGATTTAATGTTTTCATTTATTTGAGTTACTTTTATTCCATATCTTCTTCCAGTATCTCTCCATATGAATAATATTTTTCTGACCACACCCAAACAAACCGAATGCATATAATCTGAAGGGAAACATGAAATGAGACCAATTTTCAAGAGAACTAGTGGAGTAATGCCTTTATGGAACTCTATATTTTCCTGCAAATTAAAGGACTTGTCTGTACGAAGTTCTGCATTCAAAGTACAAAAAGTCATTCTACGGTTAAAATAATTTCCTTTAGCCAAACATTTATCACAACCATAATAACTATTGAAACTTTTTACATTTCTTATATAGCATCGTGCAGGAGTATCACAACAAAAAGATTTAACAGTAACAAGAACAATTTCATTAGTGATTGGTAGACCATTTTCTATATACTCCAAAAGTTCAGAAACAAATTCATCCAAATACTCATTGAGAGGTGGCTTACTAATACCTAGGTACAACGCTACAATGAAAGGTGATTCACATATGTCATTAATATCACACAAAATGGGCCAAAATTGTTGTTTTGTGCTTTTATGTAAAGGAATGCCATCAATGTTGAAAGTAAGATCCAAAGTTACTTTCTTGTATTTGTAATAAGCCTCAATTAAACCCTGTTTCAAGCCAAAATAATAAAATTTACCACCATTTTCAAAATTTTTAACTTCTATTTTTCTAGGTGTTTGATATAGAGTTCTTGCATCTGATGGCAAATCAGTTACAATGGGTTTCAAACATTTCAAGAGTTCTGTTAATGCAATATGTGATATATTATGTCTTTTTCCCCATCTTCTTAGAAAATCTTTGATGCTAGGAGTATGAGTTGTAGGTGTATGTGAATTATCAATAAGTTTTCCATCTTCATCGGTATTTGTTTTTTTGAAAAACTAATAACACCTTTATTAGGTACTTTCAATGTGACTCAGATAGACAGCTTGCAAGACCTTCCTTTTAATTAATCTTCGTCTTTGTTTTAGGTCAATACGTTTGTATACATGAAGGGACATATTGTATGAAGTCAATTTATGACTTTTGATTTCCAAAAAAATCTTGACAGGTATAAAATTGCAACAGCCGGACGAACTTTTTGACAATATTGCTTTTCATCAAACACTATTTTGAACTGGTAATAAACTGGATATCAACTAGTGGTATCTTTCTAATCCAATTCGACTAAAATATATTATATAGTTCTTAAGAAATTTTAGACAGTTGATACGTACTCCTAATTAGACAGATTTATTACTTAATGAGATATTTTGGCTTACCTGTTAGTCATTGCTGAATTTGACATTTTTTCCCTCAAACAATTAAGGAAATTGTAAGTAGAGTACACATACACTGGCACAGCAGCTGATAGCTAAGGTATTATTTGCGATCATATAAATAACAATCTCTATGTTGAGGACTCGTCAGAAAATAAAATGAAGTAACGACACAGAACACCCTATCTATACAGAAGCGCAACTTGAACGGCGGCACTTTGATCTTTTGGGGTCAATTTTTCGTTACCTTGATTTAAAGCTTGGCTTGTATATTGTCATTTCTAGGCGGTAAATTCAAACTGTCGGTTGATATACATTTCAAGTGATACACCTTTGTGAACTTTCTAATCTTAGCATTTCTGCTTCTGAAGTGAAATTTGGACAGTTTCAATTTAATTTGAAGATACGGCCCTAGGAAGGTCTAAATATTCCAGAACATAAAGTTCTTTTACCAAATTGGTCTTGAGGCTTCTTTGTTGATTAGCAGTCTACATTCATTATTCTTTAGTAAATAAACTCTTTTTGCACGTTTATTAACAGTACGTGAAGTAGATATGAACAACAATCACCTCTTATTTTGGTATGAGTGGAAAATACCACTGAAGTGATGTAGGCCTACCTATTTTAATGTTCAGATTTTTTATGGCGTAAGTGGTTGTTTCCAACCCGATTTCTTCGGCACCCGATGTAACATTTCCGTCAATATGCTCCGGACCAGTTGTGACGTCCGTTAGGGAGATATGATGTAGAAGCTCTCCCTCTTTGTCCTGTTCCACTGCGCCTAGTTCAGCCGTTGTTCTCCTGGCTTCTTCTAACGTCGTCGGGGTCAGCACTGCATCCACTTGCGCCGTTGGTGTATTGGCTTTATCATTGCAGGAGTTGCGGTTTCCAGCAAGGAGACCAGTTAAAGAATTCCTCCTCGCACTATCCCTGGCTTCGGCCAATAGCGTGGCGTACAGGGGTTTGCAACGCTTATGGCGGATCTGGTCTTTAGTCAGCTTCGTTGCACTTTCCATGTATGATATAAATGGGCGGCCTGGCGGTGTGGTAGCTTCGATAGCGGCCAGGCGTCTCATCACAGCTGACTCTTCCTCAGGGATCCTTATCTGCAACTCCTGGTGGTACTTCTCGGGGTGAGCCCTTCTCTCATGTAATCTGACTCCCCCGAATGTTTCGTAAGATTTTCCACAGTGCATGCAGTGCTGCCTGTCTCTAATTCCACAGGTTTGCTTGTGGCGCAGTAACGCTCGCTGTGAGCCACTTATTTGACCACACTTGTCACACTGGTGTGGCTCCAGTGGCGCGCGGAGTGAGCCCTGTCCACCGGTTTGGGTCACGGTAACAGTTTTCTTCGTATTTTGCTCACTCCTGAGCGAATCCGGGCCGGAACCCGGCGTCGTTTTGCTCCCGGAGCTGCGGGGGAGCTTCCCTCCTGAGTTAGCCCTAACTGATGAATGTTGGTCAGGAGGAGTCTTTGGCTCTCACCTGTTTTCCTCGAGCCACTCTTATATTGATTTCCTCTGGAAGAGATCTGTAGTCCTCTTCATCTTCTGCTCGATGTCCCTTATGTTTTTACTGCAGTGTGGGTTCTCGTCTAAGAACTTCTCCAGCTCCGCAATTTGAGTTTTATTGGCCTGTATAACTTTCATAATCGACAAGTTGGAGATACCGCCGATGGTAGTTATTTATTTAGTTATTTTTTTCTGCATCTGTTAGTCAAAATGTCTGAAACTTCTTTTGTGCTTCCTCACCAGCCAAATCCAATAAGATAGCGACTCCAGTTCTATCTTCGTTATTTTCAAGTCCGGTTGTTGACCACCTCCTTGGGTGATCAGTGAACAGTAGTCCAGAGTCCACCACAATTCCCAGGTATTTGACATTCATTCTAACTTCACTATCTCTCTTATTCACGGTTCTGACCGGGAGTCTATCATCCCGTCTGGCCTGTATGCACATGCATTATATTTTCCTTTCATTATATCTCACCCATATCTCTTCCTCCCATGCTTTACATTCATTCCAAACCAGATTCCATTTTCTCTCGATATCGTCTGCGGAGCTACTTTCGATGATGACCAGCTGGTCATCCACGTAGGCCTGCAATTGTACCCCAAACTTACCTATGCCATGCCTCTCTTTCATATTTCTGATTTGTTCAAAATATACTTCCATCACACTCAACCATAGAGTTAGTCCCATGCTAGAACCTGTGTACGATGTAGGAGACCGTTCACAGGTGACGGTCCTCTCCCCTATGAATCTCATGTACGTCTTCCCCACATTTTCCGGCATATCCATTCGTGACATGCATTTCTCAATCGCCTATGCCCACGCGGCTTTAAAGGCATTGACAGGTCCAATGCCACAACCAGACTGTGTCTTCTTCCTCAATTATTTTCCTTAATCCTTTTCACCATTTTCTCTAATGCCATTTCTCCTCTAAAACCCAACATCCGCCCCATGCCTGTCGGTAAACTGACCGCAGGGAAATACCTTCTTTCCAGACAAGCGTTTAGTAGTCTCAGCATACTTTCTGCATCCCATTGGGTCGCCCTACGAATCACTTCGTTGGGGACCCCATCTATTCCAGTCGCCTTACCGTCTAGAAGCTACTCAGCTACTGCCTGCAGCTCCCCAACGGTATTCCACCCGTATTCGACGCCTGACCGGAGGATTGCTCGAGTGATCGTCCTTGGGGAATTATTTACTCAGCAAGAATCTGCTGGTTTCTTCCTTCCCTCCTGTATATGATCCATCATCTCTCACAACATTCGAAGGTATTTCTTTGGCCCTGTGACTACTGATGAGTCGGTAGCCCCTCAATTCTGGCATTCATTCGCTCCTGTACTCATTCATTCTTCGTCTCCTTGTTTCCTCGTCCCTTGTACCTTGTGCCTCTCTTCTCAGTTTCCTGATACTCCTCCGTGCGTTTTTCAACACGTTCCACCATTTTTCTCCGGGACGATCATCTTTTCATTCTTGGGTATATACTTCATGCATGCTTCCCTCAGTCTCTCTTGAAGCTTCGTAGCCTTCCTTTCGATCCCCTCACTCGTATCTAGCCTCCCTAGTATTGCTCTATCCTAGAGTAGTGGGCTCCTCTGACATTCGTCACCATGACTTTCCTCATTTTGCAGGACTCTCACAACTATTCTCTATTTGATAATCTCTTTCGGTTACCCAACCCAGAATGTCCTCTCCCCTCTCATAAGTGATGTTGCCAACCCAAGCAACATTCTTAGCATTCACGCCCCCCAACCAAAATCTTCCTTCATTCCATCCTTGCATTCCTCTAACCACCCGGTTCATCGTGAACGTTCATAATCTTCACACTGTTCCTTTCATTTCCTACAATTATTCCGATTCCATTCATGCTCCTTGCATTCCTTAGGGACAGGCTGTCAAGATAGGAGCGAACCCAGGTACGTACTTTAGATCCTTCCCCCCATCATACTTGCTCCATCCCTCCCATGCTGGTTCTCACACCCACAGCTCTTGTATGCACACTACTGCGGCGTCGCGCTCTTCAGCAGTCTTCCGCAGCAGTGTGGTAGCCTCTTTTCCAACGTTAATTTGTAGGACCCGGAACGTAGTTCGTTCTCCTCCGTTACAGCTCCACCATTTTCATATATACTGGTCACTTTGGATCTAATGCCGAGTGTCTCCGTTTGCTCGCGATCACTCCAACTCTTCTGCAGCTGAGTCCCCGATCGCCCCTTCATTCTCTCCACTCATGCTGTCCTCCACATTTATTACATGCCGGTTCCTGCTTGCACACCTTTGCAGTGTGCCCATAGTGACAGCACTTGTAGCACACAGCGACACTATTGTGTTATTCAACGTGTATACCCATCAGGTCTAAGCTAACCACTCCCATTTTCATAAATTTCCGAAATAGCAATGCATTCACTTTCATTATTACATTCCCCTTCCATTTATTAAGTCTACATTCTTTCCGTTTGTGCACAATCATTCTACTTTCACTCTGCTGCGAAAGCCCCTCCCTCAGGTTGCACATCGATCTGTATGTCTCCTTACTAATCATGAAGGTTCAGAATCAAGATTACAAATTTCAAGAATTCTACTGCGCATTGAACGTGGTATGTATTCTGAATAAGCTCGTGATTTCAGATGATTGCTTATCAGGGCCAAAGACAAATTTTCAAGGAAATGTCGACACATTTTGTCGACAGGATTGTTTGCGTGGAAAATCACTTCCACATTGATGGCAGACACTTTCAGCAAGGTATAGAAGACAACCATTTGCCATCTTCCTGAGTTGTGGGCACAATTATAATTCGAACACAGTTGATCTACAGTATCAACACAACCTTTGGTAGAATTATGATCAATGATGATCTGTGGCTTTCCTGTTGGTACATCAATTGAATCATCGTCATGAATAGTGGAGATGAGAAGAACATTTGTGTTTTTTCTTGGAATATGTGATACTTGGGTGCAGTTATCTCTATAACTAAACATGCTAGTACCAATCGGCCGATTCTTTCCGTCGACAAACTATCGCGGTAACATAAGCTTGTTTTTACGAATAGTACATACAGTGGTGATCTTGTACTGAAGAAAAAGTTCAGAAAGTTCGAGGCTGGTGAAGAAGTTGTCCGTTGTCAAATTCCTACCTTTGCCTTGGATAGGCTCACACCATCTATCTATAATTGCAAGGGCACTGTTATTAGCTAAAAATGGTGCCTTTGGTTGAGTTCCAACGTACACCTCAATTTTAATCTGTAAAACATTCTTGCATCGCACAGCTCATTTATTTTGATGCCATATTTATTAGGCTTGCTCGGAAAGTACTGTCGAAATTGACAACGGCCTCTGAAACCCTCTAGTTTTTCATCAATTGTCACGTTATGAGATGAACTAAAACTCTCAAAAGAATTCGAAACCTCTGGCAAGACATAGTAAGCTTAAATATTTCAGGAACTGTACCATTGGTCTTGAATAAGTCTTCAGCGTTCTAGTGATTACATTTTTTGACTCCACTCAACAATAAAATGCCCAATAAAGCTTGAATCTCCACAACATTTGTTGGTCGCTGGAGCATAATTAGTTGCAACACTGGCTAAATATTCATTTGTGTTTTCGACTATTATGCCTAATACTCTCTGATCAAAGAAATGTTCGAAATTCTCTAACGCATTTTTGATTTCAAGCACTGGTCCAATAGGACCAGGCAACTGAGTCACAATATTTTTTTACTCGTCTCACCAGTTTCCGCCCACAAATTTTCCTCCAGACAGTTCCATCCTTTCCAGTGAAAACTAAGCGTCCTGCATCTGATTCTGATTCAAACTCAGCATCGGTGAAATCCAACTCCTGTTCCGTATCTGTGCTTTCTCCCTGTTTTCAGAGCTATCCTCGCTAATTTCAACATCAATCTCCTCATCGTCGTCATAAGCAATATCCTTTTCATCGGTCATATATGTTTCCATGAGATGTAGAAGTCTTCGTTGTTCTGCTTCAAAACTCATATTACTATATAGATAATTTTTGTTAGAAACATTGTTTCATTTATATACATATACCTTTGATTGGATACGCTCTACTTCACACAAAATGAATTAAATTAAAAAATATATGTACAGCAGATTTGTTACTTCATAGGTGACGTCGGTCTGACAGTCCGAAAACAATTACAACTGGCTTCTTACTACCGCTATCGCGTTCTGGTTTACAGTGCGTGAAGAGACCCGAAAAAGGTTAAGCTAGAAGGGAGCAGTAGGAGTATCATCGCGCGATGGCGCCAAAATTAAAGAATGCATTACTGGGTGGTCTGAGAGACCGCAGGTCACTGCAGGGTTAATTAACCTTTCCTTTCTTCAAATGACCATCAATTTCCTTCACCGTTTTCTTCATGGTTAGCATTTCCTCTCCCATTCGATTTAGCCATCCTATCATACCCTCTAACCTATTGGTTAATGCTTTCATTATTTCTCTCTCAATCTTGTATGTTTTCACCCTCTTCTCCAAATCTGTAATTCTTTCATTCATCAGTTTTTCCTTAGTTTCCATCTCCACAAGCTTACTACACATTGGCACGCTCATCTTTACTATAGATTGCAAGTTCTTTATTAAACTGCACCTGCCACCCGAAAATCTAGTAGTGGCCCGATGAATGGTTTCCACCATCTCCCCAATCGTGTGTGACATGTAGTATAAACTCTGATTTGTGTCCCTCCTTTCTGTGCTACGCTTTTCCCTAACTTCTTCTACTATCTCTCCTCTTCTGTTCTATGGCTCTCCAGATACATTGTTCGGTTGAGCGCATCCCTGAGTTCGTCTAGTTTTTCTTCAGATTTGTTCATTATCTCTTTGACTCCTCCATCGCTGCTCTTGTCTCTTGCAATGCCATTTCAAGCTTTTTCTGTTTTTTCAAAACTCTGAATTCTTCTTTCTCCAGTGTTCTAATTATTTGGTTTTTGGTATGAAGACATCCTGTTCATCAAATAACTTATCTCCAGACCCTGAATGGTTTTTACGTTTTCTATCATCTGTATTCTATCCTTCGATCAGTTTTCATACGAAAATTTTGTTCAATTCCAACAAAATTTCAACAGTAATGGTCCGTACAAACTGGGCCTTAGACTTCAAAACATGGCGAATGTTATCTTATCGCCTTTCGGCAGATAAGAATTCGAATACGATATGAATATTCAATTTTTCTTGACCAAAAAATTGCAGGCACTATTTTTACTTCTCTTTATCACAAAATTATTGTATCAACTGTTCTGTACTTTTCACCTATGTGTTTTCATATCACTTTTCACAATACTATTAGCTTCCTATTACAACTCTCACATAGACAGATAGACAGACAGAAATATTCTTTATTTTCTGAAGAACAAAAATTCTTATTGACAAAGCGTATCCTATGTCAGTAGTTACAAAAAATAGACACATAAGAAAACACATATCAGTCAAGTCAAGTTGTCAATGCTTTTTTAAAGATTGTTGAGCTTTTAATTTTCCTCATGCCCAGGGGTAGATTATTATATATTTTACAACAATCATTGTATATAAGAGATTCTTTAACAAGATTTGCGGTTGGAATAGGTCATCTAATATTTTCTGCCTGCCGAGTATTATAATTCGTTGTAAGGATTCAAAGCTGGTAATGAATTTTCTCGTCAGACATGCAGTTTCCAATATGAATAATGCTACTACTGTCAGAATAGAAATGATAGAACAATTTTTTGAACGCTGCGTATGCCTAGGTTCGTTGATTTTGATTCTGTCAAAATATTGGAACAGCAGCGATACATCAACATAGTACTAGTAATTTGTATTTTTAACTAATACCTTATATTTTATAATTTTTCTAATAATTGAATCGCTCGTGTGATTGAAAAGTTATTAAGGGAAAACTTTAATTAGGGTCAGGGTGGCAACAATGGATCAATTTTTGTTTGAGAAGATATAACTGAAAATCGGAGAAAGTTAGAATATTGCAATTTCATAACAGAATACTATAGTTATTTTTCTTTGATTTTCCATAACTACTTTTTGAAAAAAAAATATGATTATATTGTGACAGTATTTTTTGTAAAAGTTGGTAATTGAGCCAATGTGTACTGAGGGTAGGGTTCAATGGCTCAACCCCTAGTAAACAATGGATCATGAAGGTACACAGTGAATCATCTCTTAAGATTCCTAATGAATGGACACCAACAATAATAAATCCTTTATTCATACAAACCATGCTGAAAGAAATCAGTATCTAATGTGAATCACAATCTTTATAATAATAAATGAATGATAATAAACATAAAAATAACTATATGTTTCAATTTCTGGAAACTTAAAAAAAACTCAACTCAATGGTTTAATTAACAAAAAGTATGTTTCTCGTTATGTTAACAGTGAAAACTTATGACACTCACTAAATCTGGTGTTATGCTCATCAGCCTCAATTAATATTAAGAAGAGATAAATCTACTGAAAATTTATAAAAAGATTGTTGTCTTGAGGTACTCCCACTAATAATAGGTTCTGGTAATATTAATTTAATATCGTCTTCTCTAACGAAAGATATATCAGGTACGTCGGGAAATCGAAATTTGTGTTCTACATTTTGTCTTAAAAAAGTAATGTGGTATTCTAAATCCTCGTTTCTAGTGTGTAGTACCTTTCCCACATAATACAAGATTTTCTTCTTAGTCGAAAATTCAGTTATTACATATTCACCTTCTTGTGGCAAATGAGGTAAAGGTTTCTTCAAATCGTTATTTGTTAAAACCAAAATATTATTTTCCTCTTCACTTCTCCATTGCCAATCGTTATTGTCGTCTGAATCCTGCAGTTGAATTTCAATATCATCATCAGAGTCACTCTGCATTATTTTTTTTACTGTTTTTCTTTTCTTTGTTTCTTGTTTTCTCCTGCTTGCAGCTTTTTCCATCTCTATTTCAGCCTTCTCTGGCGTATCTGTTGCTATCAAGCTTCGGCCAAGTTTCCTCTGTTTTCTGTTTGATTTCCTTGGCCCAGCTTTAATTGGATTCCTAAACTCGAATGGTGATTTAAAAGATTCAGTATTATTTTTAGACGTTGATGACGTAGGCAGTTCACTTTCATAGACATTTTTAGAACTCTCCTTAGTAGGTGTAACGCTTGACGACGTGAAAGGCATGTGTTTTGGTGAGGCTGTTGCTGGTAATGATATAGGGCTCAAATGAAATACAGCTTCTTCACGCGGAGAACATTCCGGGCACGGGCGATCAGTAACCGTACTTGGTAAGAAGTCATTATCACTGAAAATCAATTTGTCGAATGGAAATATACCACATTTTCTGAAAGCATTTGAACGTCTGATCCATTGTTGCCGCCCTAACCATTGTTGCCACCCTGACCCTACATTTTAAGTGCAAAATAATTGTGTTTGTCTTTTTTAAAATCCGTGAACTTTTATATTCTTTTATTGTCATTTTATTTACTTGTCATTTCAATTGGGTGGTTTACCCAATCTCATCAACAAGAAATTATCTTTAAAAAGTTGGCAAAAGAAATTTAAAAACTGAAATAAACTGTTCCAAAAGTTTTGATAAATATCCCCGATCTAAAAAACACATTTTTGTTTCTGCACACAGTAAGTGATTTTGATGCGACTTCTGCGCTTTTTAAAAAAGTGAAAAAACTTTTTTTAGGAACATGTTTTCATTGGCTTTTGCCGTGGTCTTCTTCAGTTATAATCTCCAATCGTTTCAACTCTAGCAATTATCTTCACCTGGTTGAAGTACTCTTTTCGACATGTAAACTGAAACAGTTGACACGTCAAGAAGACCAGGACAAAACCCGAAAGCCAATCAAAACATTGACGTCGGCGAGAAAGCGTACATTCCTATATTTTCTAAGAAGAACATTTGAAGAAGAAAACTGCCCGGTTCTAACATTATTTGAGAATGGAGTGCCATTTGTAACGCTCCAAATCTAATGACAGTATCGATCGTTTTCACTATACACAGTTCATCAGAAAATCTATTTAAAATATATTTTTCCCTTAACCAGCTGTCGCACCCCTATGAACGACAACTTGTGCGAGCTATGGATTTAAGGTGGGATTCCTAAGACGGGTTGGACGATAGCAAGTGAATATCGATCGTTCAGACTAGAGCTTGAACCACCGACCAACGCGGCAGTCAATTCGAATGAGTGAACAAAGCACCCACGTCGAACCGCCTGGCTACCGACCGATCAAGTTAAGAAAACTGAATAAACCTATGCAGTTCTCAAATCTTCCACCAATGAGTGCAGCAGCTTAGCAACATTTAAACCTTGTTTATTATCAAGTTCAAACTAGGTTAGGGCATGATTTAGAAACCCACGATTGGGGTTGGATGATTTGTGATTAATTCCTGGAATCAACTACGACAATTTTATCACCAGCTCCAGAGGAGCTGGGAATTTTGAGAATGTTCAAATTATTTCTAAAAATTTCTCGCTCACAAATATTTCGTGACCTCAAAAAAATTCAGGGAATAGTTCTCTTAAGGACATTATCATTTCTGTTCAACCAGAGAAAGTTGTGTTAGAAAATGTCAGGCATTCAGATCCTCATTATCCAACATTTCAATATGAAGAAACCTTCAACAAATGAAATCGCATAATTCGGTATTTGAATCAAAATTGATCTTTTATTATACTGCTTTCTGTGGATATAAAAATTTTGAAAAATATAAACATTGAAGTGACTGCTTATTAGTATTTTTAACGATATATACAAGAGAATTATTGAGTGAAGGTTTGTATGTCTCTTGAAGTTTTTATTGTGAGTACATACTTGATTATGAAACAGTTTTATGGCGTGAATCATATATTGCTGCGTGGTGAATCATTTCAATCCGAATCATCCTGTATCATCCCATTAAATTTTGTTTATGGTGTGAAGTTTTCCATGACATATAAAGAGATGATTGCTCTTTAGAATAACAAATAATTCTGGTTTTGGGAAAAACACACATTCATTTTTCGAAATAGAAAAGTTATTTGGAATTATCGGAATCCTCATACCTCGAATACTATTCTCCATGGTCACAATCAAATTGAGATTCATTCATTTCATTTTTAATTCTAACAATACTAAGCTATGGATTAGTAGAATCAAAAATACAAAACAGACATTTCTTTATGAAAAAAATTACTGTAAAAAGTAATTTGAATTTTTCTCAAATAAGTTCATCTCGAATATTATCCAAATCAGAACTAGTATGCAGGACGTATAACTTTCAACTTTAACCACCCCTACATAATTTTTCATTGGAAAAGTGTTCAAAAACTGTATTTGCTCACGCAAAATTGTTCAAACCAGTATTTGCCCATAATCAGCTGCGTCTTTCTTGAACAAGTCACAACTTACTGAATTAAAAACGAAGGAAAGAATGCGAATTATATCTAATCAGAAAATTATATTCGATCGCACAAGTTGTTTGGAATCTTCTCGAATGATCATTCCTTCAAATTAAATAATAATCCTGTAATGTTGTAGTTTTTTATTGTAAATCTTTTAACGGCCGGAGTTTATGACGGACCTATGTACATAGGCTTTCTCGGCCGGAGTCATGATTAAAGATAAAAGAATCCGGGCTGCTGGACCGTGGTCAAATGGAACGTGAAGTACAAAAAGTTTCGTCTGCTATTGCGGTAGACATCATCAGTGATATGTTCGTTGACTGCGAGGATGAAGGTTATACTTCGAAGTCTCAGCAATGACTTCCGCAGGCCTCGCGAAAATATTTTGCTCCAGGGCTTTTTCAAAAAAGTGGTCTCACTCAATTTTTTTTTAATTATTGTGCAAATAAGTGTGTTTTGAGCATTTTTAATTAAGTCATCTCATCTTAAGACACTACATTGTGAAGAATTGGTGTAAACTCCTCCACTTCAATTTTCCGGTGAGTGGAAAATTAGAATTAGAAAAAACATTGTAATTTAATTTTGTATTGCTTTTGTAATGAATAATCAATCATGGAATCATAAATAAGCATATATTATTACAAAATTTTGATATTATTTATACATATTATTATTTCTTCAGTTTTTTCAAGTGGAAATTGGCGGGATTCCGCCGCCTCTATTAAACGATGTTTTGCAATCTTTTGAACACTAGTAGCTCGTTCGTAGCTTTTGTGATTGATCAATAATTCAACATATTGCTTGAGTTATGAGGCATATATTTCATTTACGTCCCTCTCTACATCAATATATTATTTTCATTCAACCTAAACTTTTCAAAAAGAAAATTGCAAAAAGTTTGGCTCCATAAGAAAAAACATGGGATTTTGTGCCAGAAGTCGCTTTGTTCATCTACTGATTTGAATTTCCGCGTACAGCGGGTAACTTCTGATTGGTCGACTGTATTACGGCAAAAGTGGAGGAGTGGGCTCTGAAAATCTAAACCCCAGTTCACACGGAATAGACGTTTGGTAGGGACGAGGCGCGGACCTTTGTCCCTTCCGTGTGAACTGGGTCTGAGGTCCAAAAATCGCCAGAATGGACCTGCTCAAATTTGCACGTGTTTTTCCATAAGGAATGAGCCAGAACTCTTGCAGCTATATTACTATTATGTAGTATAATGAAATGAATGGAAATTTATATTAAAACAATTCTTGCACAAATCAAACACATTACTGGTCAACTTTGCACTTTACAGTGCGGTTCTGAAGTAACGGATAAATTCATTTTCCAAATGTTTATTAATGCAAATGGAAAATCCAGAAACAGGTCAATTTTCATATTCGAAAATACACTTGTTCAATAATATAATCTAACTGCCCCATCAACCCCCTAGAAGCTATAGCTACTCTTATACCAATTTTGAATAGAAAAGGGTAGCGCGTGATACCTCGATTGAAAGGGTTTCCAATTCCTTACTCAGCCATATGCTATTTATTATTATTGAAATTTTACTTAATACAAACAGATCTCTCTCGGGACAAATACCTGTGACGATTGACTTATGTCAGACAATTCGGTAGCATCGGATGTTTTTGTGACATTTAAAAATAGTATCCTGACTATCACATTTCCCAGTCTACGGTGAATAGTACCGAACAAAAGTTTCGTGAATTTGGAACTGTCGCAAATCTTCCCAAAGCTGGGAGATCAAAACTGAACGACAAGAAATTTGATGTTTTATTATCTTCGAGGGAAAATCCACAGACACATAGACAAGAAGTAGCTGGTGATAATGATGTATTCAAAATTTATGTATTGACAATTTTGAAAACTCATACAAGTACCATCCATATAAAATTCAACTACATCATGAACTGAATGAGGATGATCTTTATCTTAGATTAGAATTTTGTGAAATAATGGATAGATGTCAACGGTATCCCATGTTTCTCAAAATTTTTTTTCCGAAGAGGCAACGCTCACCTTAAGGCGCGTACACATCTGGCGAACACATGTGGCCGAAGCCTTTCGACCGAATTCATTCGATAATTCCGGCGTTCGACGGAAAATTTGCTCTGCCGTCCACATTACGGCGAACGAATTCGTTTGCAGTCATTCGTTCAGTTTCGCAGGTATTGTTGGCGATTCGTGGCGCGAAAGTTATTTGTTTGATGTAAGTTATAAGAATGGCGTCTGATGAGGATATCATTATAGCAAGTGCGATGTATATTATTATTAGTGAGGCGGAGGCCGAAGCAGCGGAAGAACCCCCCAAAAAACGACGAAAACGGCGCTGGTGGACAACATCATTGTTCAAGAGCAGAAGTCGGTACAGAGGAATAGACTTAATTAATGATCTAAAAGCTGAAATGGAATACGGAATGTTTCAAAATTTTTGTAGAATGAATTTAACTGATTTTGAATGGTTATTACATGAAATCGGTCCAAAAATCTCGAAAGAAGATACAAAGTTCAGAGAAGCGATACCGCCGGCAGAAAGGTTAATGGTAACCATGCGATATTTAGCTACTGGTGACTCATATACAAGTTTGATGTATACCTTTAAAATTTCAAAGCAACTCATTTCAAGAATAATACCAGAAGTTTGCTCTGCTATAATTGAGGCTCTTAAAGAATATGTAAAGGTAAGTGAAATAGTTATCTAAAATGCTTTAAGTATTTATTGGAAACGTCTCGAGTTTACATAAAAAACATCAAAAAGTGCCCTAAGTACTATCTGTAAATGAATTTATAAAGCGTGTAATGGACGTCTGCGAATTATCTGTTTGCTGCAGCGTCAGGTTTGATGGGCTCGCCAGAAAAACGGACTCATTTTCAGGAGAAAATGGGCCAATTGATGCTGAAGGTGATGCGAAAGGAGTACTGGTGCTTTGAGTGTCTGAAGAATATTGATTATATGGATTGGGTGTTGTGCTAGGCGTGATACTCGTATAAGTTTGTTGATTGGGTTGAAGGAAATAATATTGTTTATGACCAATGGAACTGATTGGGGACACGTGATGCTCATAAAGACCTTTATCCGCCTTATACAGAATATCTCCAATTAGATGTTCCACCTCGCTTTGTGTATGAACGCTGTATTTTCTATGCTTCGCCGCCACATGCTCTCCAAAAATTGTGCTATCGTCTCTCGGTTTTCTACTTGCAATAGTTTCTTGTAATATTTGATATGCTTCCTGCCCTCTAGAGGTAGCTGTCCCACTGCTTGTCCCACGTTCCCCAGAAGACACAGGTAGTACTCGTTTGACTTTCTTGGGAGATTTAAAATCTGATTTTTTTTTGAGCGTTGTTCGTTCTGGTACTTCTGTTTCTTGTGTGTCATTATTATTTGCGTTACTAGCAGTATCTTCTTCCTCTTCCGTCTCTTCCTTCTCCTCCTCTTCTACTGGATGTTGACTCCTTGGTCGAACCATCTCCTGGAAAGTTTTTGGTTTTAGAATTTTTTACACTATTGTTTTTGTTTTTATTTTTAGATGCCTACAACTGAAGAAGAATGGCGATATATTGCGGAAAATTATGAAGCTCAATGGAATTTTCCTCACTGCCTTGGTGCCATAGATGGTAGACACTGCATACTACAGGCCCCAATACACAGTGGCAGTGACTATTTTAATTATAAATCAAATTTTAGTATAGTTTTGTTGGGAGTTGCTGATCCAAACTATTGCTTTTTGTTTGCTGATGTTGGCTGCCAAGGCAGGATTTCTGATGGAGGTGTACTAAAAAACTCCATGTTCTGGAAAAAACTTCAAAACTATGAGCTTCATCTACCACCTGATGACATTCTACCTAATGGAGATGTGAAAGTTCCTTATGTATTTGTAGGAGATGATGCTTTTAGCCTTAGTGAGCATTTAATGAAAGGGTATCCAGTAGAACAGAAAAAAGGTTCTAAGAAACGTATTTTTAACTATAGACTCAGTAGAGCAAGGCGTATTGTTGAAAATGTTTTCGGCATCATGTCAGCTGTTTTTAGAGTTTTGAGAAAAGTGATGCTACTATCACCTGAAAAAGCAACTTTGGTAGTTTTAGCTTGCGTCTATTTACACAACTTCTTACGAAAGAGTAAACATTCCCGCAAGAATTACACACCACCAGGGACATTTGATGAGGAAAAAGATGGAAAGATCATTCCTGGACTCTGGAGGCAGGGAAACGAAAATAGAAATGCAGAGTCCTTTCTTCCAATACCTAAGATAGGACGAAAAAGTTCGGTAAATTGTGAAGCAATTAGAAATAAATTTGCTTCATATTTTATGTGCGAAGGTAGCGTGAGTTGGCAGAATACACATGCATAAATATTATTCGACGAATAATAATAAACTTCCATCTTATTACTGCCTAGACACTGCGGTCTTAAAAATGCCCTCCCTATTTTTTTTCCAATAATACCTAAGTATGGAGTTAAATTCTCATTTTTTCAAGTTTATATCTCATTTATGTTCAAACGAAGAAAAGGGAGATTTTTTTCGGTCGTACTGTATACAATACGTCATAATATTTGCATATGTAGGAATATTTCATTTCATAAAAGAATAAATATTTTGACTTACCTCAGTGTTTTTAGTTTCTTTTGGTATAAACTTATCCATCAAGAAAAGCATATCTTTGAAAGCGAACCAGCTAGATTTAAAAATTGTGTCGGTTCCTGAGCCAGTTTTAAAAGAGTTGTCTTGTTTTTGTCTCTCACGTCGAAATGACGTTAATAATGATTCCATTTTCTTTTTAACCTCCCCTGTATCGCCTTTCATAATTTTGCTGATGTCGTTCCAGGCATCAAGTTTCTTTATTTTATTTTTGTAATCATTATGCACTGGATTCCATAAAACTTCCCGCTCTCGATATAAATTAATCAATTTTAAACAAGCAGAATTAGTCCACTCCATTATCGCAAAATAGAAATGAAAGCAAAATCGCGACGACGTTCGACACTTGTATGAGAAGCGTACACACTAAACCCAGACGAAAGAATTCGTTCTTCAATTTTCTTTTGATGTACCGCCCGACGAGCGAACTCTCGCGAAGGCAAACGCATGCGTTGATTAGCGTTTGTTGGGGCGTACACACTTACCGAAGGCGTTCGGTCGAAAGGCTTCGGCCACATGTGTTCGCCAGATGTGTACGCGCCTTTACATGGCTTACATGGAACGGCGAACGAACAAAAGTGTTAGTATTGAGTACACAAAATCCGCCCTGACTGAGGGAAGGTCACATTCAGTATCCTGTTAAAGTGAACGTTTGGCCGGACACAATAATTGGAACATTTTTTGAGGAGACAGTAACGGGGAATAGTTACTTAGATTTTTCAGAGAATGTTTCAAAAACTGATTTACGATAACGTTTTTATGATCGTGTCAATACTGCAGATATTAATAGAAACATGTTTCCAACATGATTGGGCTACACTACATTATGCAACAGCAGTACGAAATTATCTGAATCAAGTTTTTTCCCGTCCTTAGATTGTAGACGTGGCGAAATTGAATGGCCAGCCCGTTTTTGCGATCTGCTATTCAAAATCAAAAATTTACCAACTAATATTGATGACTTAAAACACATACCGCATCAGGCAAGTAATCAATCAAATCACCGCAGATATGTTGCAAATCGTTATGGAAGAATTTCAACATCGTCTTTTTTTTGTCACGAGATAAAAGGTTTCCATTTTGAGAATATGCTCTAGACCAGTGGATCTCAACCTTTTCACCACTGAGGACCACTTGTACCTTTCAGAATTGTTGGCGGACCACTTAGATATTATTATTAATATTTCCCAATAATAGGTAAAATGAGATGAACACTGAAGTTTTACTAATGAATTTATTATTTACATTTTACAAAATATAAAAAGAAAATACATAGTG
>WOGJ01014750.1:0-13313 GCA_015342185.1 Leptinotarsa juncta | reverse complement strand
CGACTATCCTAGTCTAAAAATATAGTTAAGGGCAGAAATTGGCCATTGGAACAAACTGACAAAATCATTATGGCCCGAAGGCTTCAAAGTTTGGAGACCCCTGGTGTAGACTAATGTCCACCTTTTTGTATCCACCTGTGAATTCAGTTGCGTGTCTAAGACGGGTGGCATCAATTCGGTCCATGACCTTGATCACGAATGAACTGATAACAAACTGATTGACCCATGAACGACATTACTCGCCCGTCATAATGATGAAAGATAATGTCGTTCACGAGTCAGTTTATTTGTGATCAACGTCATGGACCGAACTGATGCCAAACTGAGCGTGTAACACCCGTCTAAGGGAACTATTTCACATAAATGGAATTGTGTGATTTTTGTGTTTACTTTTGCAAGTTCCCATTTCATGGTCTGGTTTGAAGTATCCTCAAAAATTTCCACCTTAACACACCTCACTTTATTTTTTTACAATGTTCATATCTATAAGTGGTACAAAGATATTACTACTTTATACCATTCAATATTTTTTAATGGTGACCTCTGTTAATCGATAATGGAAGTTGAAATTGAAAAAATCGTTTGAATAGACAACTTTGCTTTGAAGTAATTTAGTCTACTAATCTGGAAGAATATGTCTCTTGAAAATATTTCATCAATTTCAGTTTCAATTACCCATTCTAAATGAAATTTCCAATGAAAAAAATAAAAGTACAACTAGGACAAACTTTTTATTTATATTCAAAACTTTGAACCAACATGTGAATTTGATAATAATAGTTTCATATTTAGATATTGATATCCAATTGAAGTATTTTTAATTGTAAATAAATACAAAAAATAAAACCGTAGCTAACTCATGTTAATCCCTCGTTCATCTAACTGTATAAATCATCCTCGGGATCATCTTGGAAGTTGGCTTGGTCCCCGCCGGTGCCCCCGGGCGCGGCCGGCCCCCCGGCTGCCGTCGGGAAGCGGAAGTTCGTGCCGAAGCCTCGAGACTGCTGCAGAGTTTGCGCGAACATTTCGTATTTTCTGATATCGTTATCAGAAACTGACCTGCGGGCAAAGCGCATGGCCTCTTCGAAGTGGGCCCTGGTAATTTCTGGGACCGGATCGTCTTCGTCCAACTGAAAAATAAAAACATTTTACACTTATGTCCATTCAGGAAAACTATAATCTCTTGTACTTTTTCCCATAACCTTTTATCAAATCAAATATACTTTGTAAGAAGAGAATAATTCTTATAGACAAAGTATAAAAATACAAACAACAGTACGAGTTGAAATATATAAATAAAATTGAACACATAAAACTATACATATACTAAGCGAGAAAATATTAGTTTTCAAGTGTATTAGGAGACGAAAGTATCATCAAAATACTCCAAAACTGGGTAATAGACCCCATCAACTAGAGGCATTTTGACCTCTTTTCTGAGTTTATTGTAAACATTGATTTCTTTTATTTTAACGGACAGGTAACATTGATTTCTTTTATTTTAATGGGCAGGTGATTGAACAGTTTGATGCCATTGATAATACTTGAGTCCCTAAGTAATGAGCTCGTGAGAATATGCAGTTCAATATTGCCAAGGTTATTTCCAATATTAAGAGGAAAAGTGTCATAAAAAAGCCCTAAAATAGTTCATCATTGTCCAATTTATTTCATCACGACAATCTTAAAAACAACTTCCAGTTTTATAAACAACAGTTATTACTGATGTTAATAAAAGTAAACAAATAATTGTTTCAAGGAAGCATGTGTTACAAATCAAATTTAAGACCTCCTTAATCCTCAGTCATCACAAATATCTACTACAGAGTAGTAGCTGGTTAACAAAAAAACCAATTCGAACATATTTGTTACACCTATTGGCTAAATTAATAAACAAAAATGCACTCACGTCCATTGCAATATTGGGATTCATCGCCCTCTCCCTTTCCCTCCTGATTTCGCTTTCGATGCTCTGCCTGATGGCCAACTTGCAAGCGCGCTGGCATATTTCAGTCAGATCAGCACCAGAGAAACCGTGTGTCACTTTGGCTATGTATCCTAAATCTACATCCTTGGCAATAGGAGATTTCCTCAGGTTCGATTTGAAGATGGCCTCTCTAGACTTCTCGTCTGGTAATGGGATGTAAATCAACTGATCTAACCTACCAGGTCTCAAGATGGCAGGATCGATGATATCTAGAAGAAAGAATATATCAATATCAAATTTGAAGACAGATTCAAAGTCTTGTTATGACCTACACTGTAGTGATGGAGAGCAATCACTCCGAAATAAGTGAGTAATAACCCCATAGAAAGTTAAACTTGTTTTCTTTAGAGTTGTAAAATAAATAATATACTGCAGTTTTGAATAGCTACAATGAATGAAAAGAAAGCAACAACACTCACCGGGTCGGTTCGTTGCACCAATGATGAATACGTTCTTTTTGGCACCCATGCCGTCCATTTCTGTTAAAATTTGATTGATGACTCTGTCTGCTGCACCACCTGCATCACCTACGTTGCCACCTCTCGATTTTGCAATGGAATCCAATTCATCAAAGAACAATACACAAGGAGCTGCAGATCTAGCCTGAAGAAGAAAAAAGTTACAATGTGAGTATCGACGAAGCCACAGAAGGGCCACGGGGTATTTTCAGCCCCATTTTAATGTGATGGATCAACTGAAATTGATAGTGTGAGGGAATAATCGAAAACACTTTTTCCACCCCAGAACAAAAAATATTGTCCCTCGACGTGCGTTTTGACAACCAAATTGGCATCATCAGAAGATAATTAAAACAACATTTTCAAGATTACGTTAATACATCGAGATACCTAACCTTCACTTGTTTTCTACCTGTAATTATCACATGAGAGTAAACAACGGAGTGGTTAGAATGGGGCCTTTGCCATCTCATGATGGCAATAAATTTTATAGGGAAACGTGCGTAGAGAGGCATAATTTTTGTCCTGGTATGAGAAAAGTGTTTTTGTTAGTGTTTGAACTGTTGACTAGCCATAAATGACATTTCAAAGTGTTAATTATACTCAACTGTCGATTAAAACTTTTTGTTGTCTTGTTTAACCCAAATCTTCAATGAACTACTGGAAATATTTCTTCACGAGTAAGAATGTGAATGGAATTATATTAGGATCGAGTTAAAAAAGATGTTTAACATAGTGTTAGGCGTAATTTAGACCAAAGTTTTATTGAATTACTTGTAATTTTTGAGTCACTCAAAATAGGAAATTTAAGTTGAAAAAATTGTATTCAAAATCCAATAAAAAATTCCCAAGGAATTAATTTTGGTTTTCAAGTTGTTGTTTTCATATTATTTCAAAACCCTTCATATTTACATTTTTATGTTAAAATATTTTATCTTTGATACAAACCATGATGAACAGAATTTTTGGTTTAAATGTCTTAGATTTTAGGTCAAGTTCATTCATCACAAAATTTATTCCATCTTCAAATAGAATGTACACTGAAAAAATAACGGGAAGTAACTATCACTACTTACCTTATCAAAAATATCTCTGACGTTAGCCTCAGACTCACCAAACCACATGGTGAGCAGCTCAGGCCCCTTGACAGATATGAAATTGGCCTGACACTCATTGGCGATGGCCTTAGCCAGGAGCGTCTTGCCGCAACCAGGCGGCCCGTAGAAGAGCACACCCCGGGAAGGTTGCATACCGAACTTGAGGAACTTGTCAGGATGCTCAACGGGATACTGAACCAGTTCTTGCAGTTCATGTTTAACGTTTTCGAGACCACCAATGTCCTCCCAAGAGACATTTGGTACTTCAACAACTGTTTCCCTGAGAGCACTGGGGCTGCTCTTTGTCATGGCATAGCGGAAGTTTTCCATTGTTACAGCAAGAGAGTTCAATACCTCGGCGTCAATTTGGTCGTCTTCCAAGTCGATGAGGTCCATTTTTTCTCGGATTTGCTGGAGAGCAGATTCAGAGCACAGCGAAGCCAAATCAGCACCTGACGATAAAAATGTTTGTATGTAAATTTATATGCTTATTGAGACTGTGTTGAATCATAAAAAACTTTAAGTCGCTATGGGAAAATGACATAAAAACAGGTAAATCATATAACAGAGTCCATGAAAAATACCCCAGTAAAATAGCATTATTCTCCCTACCGTACATAGATAGGAGACACATCACCACCATAATACGGATGAAAACCGGTCATTGTCATACTAAAGAACATCAGTACAAGTTAGGAATAGTTGATCACCCATACTGTGAATGCGGTCTAGTAGAAAACGTAAACCATATTTTCCTGGAATGCCCTATCAATGTTATCCCTAACAGAGATATTTATTTTGAACTTATTAAACATGGTATTAATTCCCCCTTTAACATATTTCAAGTTTTTCGTAATCTGAATATACAAATCACAAAGATTCTTATCCAATTTTTAGATTACAATAAAATCAAACTATAAACCTTTAATAAACTAAATTCCTATACTTAAACTCCATCATATATCCCAGAACATTTTGTTTTTGTATCTTTGTCAATCCCTAACATTCTCATAGCACGAGAAGAAGTAGACGAACAAACACTAAGAAGTCGACAGCATGATTCAGAATTAAAATATAAGGGTTGTTACTGAGTGCTAACCCAGACAAGGACAACCCCCCGTATTGAGCTGGCCCCAATTGCGCCTGAACAGAAAGCCTCGGCCAATAAAGAAGAGAGAGAGAACTTCCCTTCTGCTCGTTAACCTTAATGATCTCTTAACCTCAATAACCTCTTTTTATCTTATATAATTGTTGTGTACTAAAATTTTTCATGACTTCAGAGAAGATTGCTCTTTTTCTTATCAGTAAAAGATGATTCTTTTTGACCTCAATTATTTGTACATACGAACATGATAATGAATTTTGCTAGGCGCACTTTTCTATGAAAACATAGTATCCAAGAAAAGTGAAAAGCAGTGAAATGTTGGGAAATTTCTTCAGAACTACGTACAAGGTGAATAGGAGGCATTTTCATAAATCCAGACAGTTAAATGAAGAATTCGAAAACCCAATTTTCAGAACTTTTAGAATATTGAGGGACGACATTCAGTTAAAAAATCGTCCAAAAAATCGCATCAAGTCCCACGACAGATCATTTCCTAGACATGCAGATGTAGTTATTATAGGAGGAGGTGCCATCGGCAGTTCCATAGCTTACTGGTTGAAAGAAAAATCCAATTATGATGGAATGAAAGTAGTAGTTCTGGAAAAAGATCCAACGGTGATTATAAAATCATGTTACATCTAAAATAAGCTCTAATATAGTCAACTTGTAGTACAAAAAATGTTCTACCGCATTGTCAGTAGGAGGTTTGAGGCAACAATTTTCCCTAGCAGAGAATATCCAGATGTCTCTATATGGAGCTGAATTTTTGAGAACCTTGAAAAAGAGGTTTGGTCCTGATGCGGATGTGAATTTTCATCCTCATGGCTACTTACTATTAGCAAATGAGGAAGGGGCCCCACTACTTGAATATAATAATAAGTTGCAAAGGGAACTGGGAGCTGTGAATGTTTTACTTACTAAAGAAAAATTGAAGCAAAGGTGGGTTTCTACACATACTATTAGGTTCAGATAGATGATTGTAAACAAGACAAATTCAATAAATAAATGAAATTTTAAATAAGTTGGTCCGGAAAGAAAGAGGTGTTGATATTCCTGTGTACTTGATATTTACAATGTGAATGTCTTTTCTGAATGTTATTTGTTGAATAAAACACAGCTGAAGAACACTGAAAACGTACCCTAGGAAGAATGATGAGGTTCCACCTCCTCTCTCCAATCTTTCAGGATTTTAAGATTCCTCCCATTCACCGTTATGAGTGATTATAGCAGCCTCGTTCTTATCAACTTCAAGTTTGCTCTTGTTCAACATATAAAAAAAATTAAACACTGTTCTTTATACAGAAATAATTCTGTAGACTTGAAACCTAAGATTCAGTCTTTCTCATTTCATTGATTTTCCGCTCGACACATCGATTTTGATTGAACTATCTTAAGAACACTTTCCACTTTTGAAGATAAAATAGCATGTTTCATGTAACAAAATAATTGTGTGTAGCTCACCACACAAAACTATTACTATTTTTTTCCTAGTAAAATAATATTTTAGAAAAAACCTTGCAATCTATTAATGGAAGAATATCTTTTCACAGATTTCCTTATATGGACGTTTCAGATGTTGCTCTTGGGTGTTTGGGATTGGAAAAAGAAGGCTGGTTTGATCCGTGGTCTTTGCTAACCTTGTTGAAAAATGGTGCTAAACAATTAGGAGCTCAGTACGTTACAGGTGAAGCTGTAGATTTTTTATTTGAAGAAAAGTCAAGTATCATGGTGCAAGGAGTAGAGCAAGGAACTTATGAGGGAACAAATACCCTAGTAGTGAGTTGCCATCTATGATATTGCATATTAGATAGATTTATGATAATGATGAAGTTATAAAAAATGAGAATTGAAACTTTCTATATTTTTATACCACGTTTAACTAACGTTACTGCAGCTTCGCAATACAAGGACATTTTCAAACAAATATTGTATTCGTTTGAATAAAACATACTGTAGAATAAGTCATATTGTGCATTTGAAAACACATTTAAACGCGACGTGATTATGTGCTGTCTGTGTTCTATGAGACACCCAAAGGACGCAATACCACATTTTCAACAGTAAAAGGTTTGATTCTATTTCAAATAGTTTTTTTGTTTCAGGTTAAATTACCAAATGAAGACAAATACAGAGAAATCAAATTTGCTTTATGTATCATAGCAGCTGGATGTGAATCAGCAGAAGTAGCAAAATTAGCAAGAATAGGTATTGGTTCTGGAATGTTGTCAATACCACTTCCAATAGAAAAAAGGTTTGATTACTTGCATGATATCAAAGTCCAGAGAAACAGAGAAACTTACTATCTCATGGTATAATTTGATTGATTCTACATTAAGCCTTAAAAAATTGTTTGTTTTGGCTGGACTACCATCTGAAAATGGATGAGATATGCAATAAATATATTTTGACTTTTAAAAATTTTCAAAAAAATATATAAACTTGGGTTGAAAGTCTTGAATGTTCCTGTAGGATTTTGCATTTTAGTCTTTGTCTGAACCGTCATGGACACTGTCTTATTATTTTATTTTATTTATTTATTTATTTTATAGTACATAGGTTGTTCCCTTTTTACATATGAAATATAATGAATGTAGAAATAATTTTTCTCTTCCTACATACATTTTTCTACAAGTATTTGATGAATGAAATTGAAGTTTGTATATTGTATAACTGGAAAGTTTTGAGGATAATAATTCTGATTATCCTGAAAATATACTGGTTCAGGTATGATCTCTGTGAAATGCTCCTACTATTTACTGACAATTCATATATTTCAATTATTGTACATCGCAAATCTTATATTTCAAGCAGATATTTTTTTGAGACGTTGAAATTTTTTGTTTTTCTTTAGAGCCATTTTATTGGTAAAAGTCTTATCAATTTTAAACACTGAAAATCATCACTTTATGGAAATATTGAGAATTATTCAATTTTTTCATTTATGTTTTTCTTCAAGGACATTATTGAACAAGGAATTCATTGTTTTACATTATATGATTTGAGTGGCATGAAGTTTGTTATTTACATGTGTGATGATTTGGGAGAGATTTTTTTTCAATATTCTACGAAACAAAATCTTTGAAATGTAATACAAAATTGATTTTGAGGAAAACCACTCAACTGAGTGTAAAATTCAATTTCTCAGTACATCTCCAAGATAACCAAAAGAGATTCAAAGTCGAATGGATTAGAAAAAAGTTGCCAATTTTTAAGAATATTCAAATGACATAAAATGCAAGAAATTTTGATTGTGTTATTCACTAATGAAGTCGTTGTCAATAAGGCTAACTTCTACCACCTAATTCTTTTTTCTGATCCAGAAAAAATTAAAAGGAAATTGGCTAATTTCGGATTTTTTTGAACACCTCTGGAGCCGATCAGAATTTCGAAAAATTTAAAACGTCATTAGATAAGTTGTCAGTTGAGTAACTTTTTTCTAACAGTATATTTGATTTTTCAGAAAACGATATGTATATTCATTCAATTGCCAAGGAAATCCTCCTAGTATAAATACTCCTATGGTGATCGATCATTCAGGTGCATATTTTAGAAGAGATGGGCTAGGCGGATCATTTATTGCTGGACGTTCTCCAGATCCAGAAAACGAGCCCCCAACCGACAATATGGATGTCGATTATTCCTACTTTGATGAAACTGTTTGGCCTCTTATAGCAAAGAGAGTTCCAGCTTTCAATGCTGTCAAGGTAATAATGATTTGTTGTACCAAGGTTTTCAGTGATATGAGGCTAAATTGAATATGAACAGCAATCACAGCATTCCATGAGATGACTGAAGGAGACAAACCGCCTCACAATATGGAATAATGCTGCACACATCAGAATATTGTATGGGACTGTCCAATCATTCATGTCAGATGATTTGGGTTACCAAAAAGTGTCTGCAAGGTGAATACCTCGCTTCTTGATGGAAGATCAGAAAACAAATAGTCTTGCTATGTGTGAGAGAGTTTTAAATCAAATAGAGGGGGACGATCTCTTAAGGCACCTTAATCATTACTCTACGGAATCTAAGCAGGCAAGCGCGGAGTAACAAAACCTGGAGAAGCAGCAACACAGTAAACCAAGACTTGTTTTTCTGCTGGAAAAGTTGTGTAACGTTTTTTGAGATTGCAAAGACATATAAGACATGCAATTTGAAATGCAGGGTGATGACTGGACTGTTCCTCCGAGAGATGATTATAGGTCGTTCAAGCACTTTCTCCTATCCCCTCTTTCCTCTATCCGCTTCATCGGCTTAGTGGGAGTTGACCGTTATCCGCTTGATTACAGGTTTCCTTATTTGTTTGAAGGTGGTTTCCTTATGTTGCCTATCTCTACGCTAGCTTAGCTGTATGTGTCGTTGGACAACATATATGCAGATTCTTTGAACTTCCTATTAAACCAGTGTTCCTCCTTGTGGATGATTTCTTCTTGAGCCCACTTGATGTTATGTTGATGAGTCCAAACATGCTCTGCTATTCCTGATTTGCTAGTTTCTCCTCACTGTGTGTTTTTCTTGTGCTCAACAATGCGGATTTAAATTTTTTTTGTATTCATTTATTTTTTATTTTTGTTTACTCTATGATCATTTTCATTTTGTATCTTGATTATTTTATTCGTTTTATTATATTTTCCTTTTAAGTTTTATTGTTTAATATAATTGATATTTTAGTTATTCATTCTATGGAAGCCGGAACTAATAATATTCACCATGAAACATTGTCAACGACTTTCAAACATACCATGATTGTATCACTCAAAGAAGAACTGGGAGATCGTCACTTTAACGTTGACGAAGGCTAAGAAATGTTCGTGCCCAGATTCATTTTTTTAAGTTGCATTTGAAAATTTCCCGTTTTGGTGGGAAAAATGTATTAATAAAAGAGCAGATTGTATATAAAAGTCAGGGGTATCCAAATTTTGTTGTACTATGCCAATGAAAATACTAAACTGATAATATTTAATTTGCTCTTGTACAATGATTGTGTACACTAAATGCCAAATTGGAGCCATGTTTTAAATTTGGCCATCCTCAAACAATTTGTACAGAAGTGTAATTAAATTCTAACCAGGAAAAAATAATTGTTTGTCGTATCGAATGAACCGTGGTTTATACAATCAAGTTGTTACTCAGAATAGGATATGATAATTTTTATAAGTAATAGGCTGCATTAGAAAAATGTTATCAACAGTTTCAATTTAAATTAAAACAGATAACTTACAGGTGACAGGGGCATGGAGTGGATTTTATGAATACAACACATTTGATATGAATGGAATTATTGGACCACACCCCTACTTCCCAAATATGTATATAGCTTCAGGATTTAGTGGACATGGTAAACTTTTTTTTATTTATGTCTAACGTATTGATTTTATTTTTCTTTTTATTCCTGACTAACAATCATGTGGACCCTCTTTGTTATATTTCTCTGAACTTCATTTCAACCTCGCTTCTTTCTGTAAGTAATAACATGTTTTAATTCACATTCCATATAATTGAGTAATAATTATAGAATTCCTAAGGAAGATGCAATTAACTCCTCGAAAGCTCCAACAGAAAAAAAATTCACAATATTTCTGTCTCTGACTGCTAGACCCGATTCAACTTTCCTATTGGTGTGACTTCCAAATTAGTTTGCCAAGTTTATGTGACCAATCTTTAAAACCGACAACTACCTTGGCAAAAACTTGAGAAGCTCTCCTGGAATGCCATCGGAAAACGAATCAACGTTTCTAGAAATAATGTAAAATCAAGAAAGATTGATGCAGTCAAGGTGCTAGAAAATAATTCCATCAAAATTAATTGAGGGCCACTAGTAGACAGCTGTTTCAGCCTGTTGGGCATCAACAGTACCGGGCAGGCGGTTCTCGATTAAGAACATACTAAGACAAGTACTTGATAAAAATCACAACGTAAATGTAAGCGAGATATAAGAGGAAGCACCTACTGATGTGCCACCCAAATTAGCTTGCCCAGTTTTTATGTCTTAATTGGTTTAAAACGAAGTTTGAAAAGAAAGTTATATTTAATGGGGAAGGCCACATTTTGAAACGACTTTTATATGTAGAGGGCATTGCATGTTTTCGTGAAATACAATAATATCATTTTTTTGAAATGGAACAACCTCTTTATTTTTCTATCAATAAAATGTTCCATACTGTAGTACTCGGCACTGATTTTTTTTTTTCAGCCACAATGCTCCATTGCCCAGTTATTGTTGTTTTTGTAAAATTCCGAAGTGATGCTCATTCCGAATGAAAAAACTGTAATCAAGCTGTTTTTTAAAAGATTTGAAAGTTGTTCGGTGAGGTGGCTCAGAGAACTTCAAAATAGCATCTGATGATCTGAGGAACATTTATATTTTTACAGAGATCCCAACCGTACTTTATTTGCATTTTTCGATATGTTTTAAAAAAATTAGGGAACAAATACGTTTCAAATTCACAACTGAAGAAACGACAGTAATTACACTTATAGTACATTTTCAAAATTTCTTCAACCTCACTATTCAAATTAATGAATAATTCAATAGGAAATCCTAATACACAAACAAATACATATGCAATTAATATATCACTAAGAGTTACACTAAAGAATATTATAATATAATATGGTTGTACATTTTTTGAGTTTTAAAAAAAGTTTTTTTCTCGCGTGGCTCAGATGAGAAGGGATAAATTGGTGAAATTCCTAACGAAATATGTGGCCTCCTGTGTAGTAGTGGTAGAACGGTAAACTTCTGATTTTACTGTTCCTCATTAAAAAATCTATGGATGTTAGGTCTGGCGCGAAGGAATAGGTCCTCACTACCGATGATTGTTTAATTATTTATTATCGCGGATGGTCCTTTTCGTTCAATCCACTTATCAGGAAACGTTACATCCAACTCCTCTTGTAACTTCTCCCAAAAATGTGACGGTGCCCCATCTATCTGAATCCAGATTTCATTTATGATATGAGTAGGATGACTAAACTAATATAACAGTAGTGTATAAACAGTTTATTTTTGGAACTTTTATATTTCTGCTAACCCCTCATTTTCAACTTTTTAGGTATCCAGCAAGCCCCCGCAGTTGGAAGAGCCGTTGCAGAACTTATTTTAGATGGTAGATTTCGAACAATTGATCTAACCAGATTAGGATTTGATAGGTTAATTGTCGATAAACCTATGTATGAAGTTGGAATAATCTAAGCTCACATTTTAAAACTATAAGTTAATGAATGTAATTAATTAGGTTTTACCAATTATATTTTTTATGATTTGTTACCACTTTTTATGACTTATTAGATTTGAATAATTTTTGTATTCAATTTCATGGTGTCAAACATAACATTTTTTTATAGAACAATTATTTTGTGCTCCAGATGTGAGTTAATGAACTACAATTGTTTGATTATTGATATCAATTTTTAAAATAAATTATTTGTTCTTCATATTCCTTGGATATATTTTTAAACATAATAATACAGTGGTTGAGTACCTTGCAACACAATTATCTATTCAAAACAAGCACTGCTCCCAAAAAGCAGAACTGCAACATTCTCGACAAGCGTTTAACCAACCAAGTTGACATCTCCAGGAGTACAGGGTACATTCTCACATTTAGACACACATCAATGATTTTTTGGGTACAAATTAGAGGGAAATTTTCTCATGAAAGTTCTCGCTAATTTTAGAGTGATTCATATAAAAATAAACAATGAACTGTTTGGAATGGAACTTTTATCACAGTTCATTTTCATTTCACACTAACCTTAATCTAGAATATTCATTTATTCAATGGCAGTGGTCCAAGACATTCAGAGACACTAGACTGTTCTGGTCACAGAAGCCGAATGTGTGTTGCATGTTCTTTAAAACAACTTTTAATAGCACATTTAGTCTGACCGACATACTCTCTGCCTGGGGTCCCATAACTTATTTCATATATCTTCATTTCCAATATTTTGTCTCGAGGATCATTTTACATTTATTAAAGTGAGTAGTTTCGAAAGCAACTGATGTTTAACTTTTTCAAAATACAATATAATCTGTGAGTGTATCTTGGCTCATAAAGAAGAATAATGAACTTTGAATCAGAGTCTTTTTGAGAAGATTCTTCCTGAATTTATGTTTCCTAATTAACTTTTCTACTGAATTTGAAGGGCAGTCATTGCATTCAGCTATGTCTCCGATAACATTTTTGTGAATATATATTTTTTACTTAGGGATACAGTACAAGTCTATGGAAAAAATGGTCTCAGCTATCAGTGATGTATCTGAAATTACTGGTATTCAATATTTAGCATATTAATTTCCACTTTTATTTTGGGTCTTTCCTAGGTTTTTGCAGTAAAAGTCATCAGAGAAATAGAATTTGAACTGAAGATTCATGGAGAGTAAGCAAACTTATGTATAACGAAAACAGCGGATTTCACATCTTTGCTGTTTTCTCTTTACATTCGTTTTACGCCAGATATTCCAATTTCAACCTTGATAGGTTGAAATTGGAATATCTGATGATAAAATACTAGTTACCTAGCTCCAATAAGAATGTAAATTGATATACAAGATCTCTTGAATTTCAATTACAGTGGAGTCCCGATAATCCGAACTTCGGTAATCCGAAAGTCCGCTTAATCCGAAAGAAAAGTAGAAGAAATGTATTGCAATATATACATACTAA
>WOGJ01014729.1:0-11328 GCA_015342185.1 Leptinotarsa juncta | reverse complement strand
GAAGTACAACCGTGAACCGAACGATTTGGGATGCAAACTCCTATAGAGATATATCATTTTTTGGGTCTTTACGTCGAGTTGATACAGCTCCTCCCGAGTCCACTTCATTACTCCAAACGAGTAGAGTAGGATTGGATTTATTATCCTATCCGTAGTGTGTGCTGGTCAGACCCTATCCTCCTAAGCCCCGATATATTCGGGAGGGCGCGCTAGCCTTATCAACCAATGACCACTACCCACACTGTGAGGTAAGTGATCATTGGGTCCGAGAATCATGTGCCCTAAGCAAGCGCAGTGAGCCAATAATGACAGCCTTCTGCATCTGTGCGGCTAAGATATCTGCCTTGGTGCGGCAAGCCGGTATGATTTTAAAATTAGAGGAGATCATTTCACCAAGGACTCCAATAATCAGAGCAACCATCTTGACAGAGTGATCTGGATATAGTCTGCAGAGTTCGAAGAGAATATCTCGATATTTTATCCGTTTTTCCTCCTCTTTTCTGGAGATATTCGTCTCGCCAGGAGCTGAAAACTTCACGACAAATATCGTTTTGCTCTTATGGTCAAGAAGGACCACATCAGGCTTAGTTGCTTGTATGAGCCTGGGGGTGGGGAACGAATAGTTCGAATAAATTTGGCACTTCTCGTTCCCCACAACGGATTCAATATCCTCCGGAGCGTAGGGCAACACTGGTGTCTCGTCAATACCCTTAGAGTGCCGTAGATGGTAATATAACACTCCAATAGTAGAATCTTAACTTGTCATTGATATCATGTTTCGAAATGTCCATTTCCACTAATAACTCTATTAAAAAAAGTCCTTTCAGAAGGACTACTCTCATAAACAACATCTTTTATATGAACATTGAATGATAAAAAAATCACTTTTTCCTATTCAGTTTGTACTCCAAACGTTCGTTATGGAACTAAATCTGATATCATTTTCACCACTGTTATGCAATACAGTATACGAAAGAAATATAATTTCACTTACATGGAACACCGTCATCCTCAATGGTGGACATCGATGTTTCGGTTAGCCATAACCTAGATAGATTACATAAGAGGTATGTCCTGAAATTTTGTTGATTCCATCCAGGTAGTGGATTTGATTTCGAAAAAATGTTAAATAGGTCAAGACAGTTCAACCAATATCTTTCTGTAAAACAATCCTGTTACTTTTCACCACAAAATGAACATTCCATTCTTATAGGTTCAAGGTCTCACTGAGGCATTGTCCTCTTATGTTTTGCAGGTTTTCGTCATACCTTTTGCTTCTTGCATATGTCTCTTTATTATGTCCTGTGGTCGTCTGGTTTGTGTAACAAGATATTCTCCTCACTCAGAGTTTGTATCGTCATCAACGTTAGGCATTAGACATTAGGTTCAATATCAATATCTTTATTCCAGCATTCATTTCTTTATCTTGTATCACAGTGGGTTGCTTAGACTCTACAGGGATCTCTGCGTGTATTTGGATTTTGTTCTCACCAGAGACATGTATTATGTTTTTCCCATTGGAGTTGTTGAAATCGGCATGGATTTGATTTTTGCCGTCCGCCAGGTTCTGTCACTCAGAAATCCCACTACATTTTTTTTTTCAATAATGGCTTTGTTATGTTTTTAACTTTCTAAATTGTTGTCTTTTCGATTTTCATCGGTTCGTTTGTGTCCTTCTCAAGGCGTAGACTTGAATTGGTATTGAAGAAGGTACATCTAGGATACACTGTTATAGTTGCCGATTCAATCTGTGCTTATCGGCACGTCTCTAATGTATTTGCCCCATTTGTCTTTGGTTTTTATCTATCAAAAATGTCGATGATTCATTGCCATTTTCAAGTACTTGTTTACTTTGATGGCTGTTCGAGTTGAATGCGTGTCCAGAGGTGAAGTCCGACTACAATGTATCCCTCTTTCTTCACCTTGTAGCGTTTAGATTTTCATTAATTTTTAAATTATTTGAATCAATTCAGATGAATTCAACCCTCATACAGGATGCCATTTAACGACTTTCGTATATGGTTAGTTGCTAGTACTTATTTATGCGAAATTTTGAATCTCTTACTTTTTATTTTTCCTGTGACTTTTGTGTCTGTTCTGAATGTTCTGTATAATCTGTATATCCAGGGAGTATTCATTTCAATCAAATCACTTTCGATTCTGAAGAAATAATCTTTCATTAAATTTTCTTTTAACATCATTCTATTGCAAGAATTGACATCGTTTTGACATTGCCCGTTTCCATCCTGGTCAATGCATCTTTTTTTCGATTCGATTGGTCAAACCAAACACGATTTTACTCATGGAGAAGGCTTCAATTCGATATTTTTCCTGCGAAGGGAGATGCGCCATGGTGGTTGTGAAGGGACATAGTTTCTGGATTTGAATTCTTCTCCCTGTTCAAGTTCATATTTGTCCTTGATTCATTAAGTTGGAATAGAATTTTGTCCATATTATAATTTAGCAATTTTTATTACTTCTCAAACCACGAGGCGCCCAGTTATTGATAGATAAACTGTTGCTACCCTCTTTAGAGGCAAGTTTTTGAGAATGCTGTAGATATTTGATAATCCTCTATCCTCTAGATGGCTGTAATAGGTTTGCTTCAATTGAAATCAATTATCAGGGTTGTAGAATGACATCAGACAAAGAGGTAGTTTAGTTTGGAAAAAGTGAAACTAATCACCCCAGACCTGATCTTTGCCTTTTCTATTTTGCTGAAAACACGCCCTTGGTGGTGTGCAACTGGATAGTATACTCCGCACAAGAATGGCAATTGAATATCCTTGTTATTGTTGGAAGCTTACCGTAATATTTTTTTCCAGAATGGTTTGGCTCCTCTTCATATGGCTGCTCAAGGCGATCATGTTGATGCCGCTCGGATTCTACTCTACCACCGAGCACCTGTTGATGAAGTTACAGTCGATTATCTCACAGCCTTGCATGTAGCTGCACATTGTGGCCATGTACGTGTTGCAAAGCTGCTTCTGGACAGACAGGCCGACGCAAACGCGAGGGCCCTAAATGGATTCACCCCGTTGCATATAGCTTGCAAAAAGAATCGGATAAAAGTGGTGGAGTTACTTCTCAAGCATGGTGCAAGTGAGTATGGAAAATGACCTCATATTTTGATAGCCAAGGATTTTGTAACAGGACTATTTTTATTTTCTATCATACCGTAACAAATGTTTTCCACCTATCTGCCTCTTCGGCTACCAACCGAAGATGAAGAAGTCTCTAAAAACTCATCATTCGATTGGATAACTCGTCATCTGGATATTGGAATTCTCGTGTATTGTTGAAATTTTGAAAGTTCAAAATAGAACATAATTTTCAAGACTGTCAATGATTTTTAAATTTGAAGATTATATCCAACATTTATGCCACTTGAATACAAATTTCCAAACTGCAACTATACAAAATAATGAAGTGAGTTTGATGAATAATTCAATAGTGGGTGCAACTTTGCCGTGTAAAAATATCGAGAATGGTGTTTTTGAATACCTAAGAAGAAAGCTAAGAAACCAGGACAATTTGACTCAAATAATTATTTCGTGTCGTGAATCATCCCCTAAAAAAAGGTAACGGACCGCCGCTGGCAATCCTAAATCAATCGTGACATGGCCAAGATGACGCCTAGCTTGGCCGGCGTTTCGCGATTGTTCTAGTTTTCGCGTCGTTTTGGTGGTCTTCTGGCGAATTCCTTATCACCTAAGAGGTACTTCGATTGCCATATATAAACGTTACCTACGTACATATCCAGTAATCAAGTCAAGTTCAGCGGACAGTATGGTATAGATCGATCTAATATGGTGATAGATATTTGAATATTTGTTGAAGTTCCAACAAAGTGTTTGGTTGTATCAATAGTGAAATAAAGTTAGGTTTGATTAGTGTACAGTGAAGTCAATTATTGTCAAACCCAAAGGAAAACATAACAATAACAATGTCTCGAATACAAGTTGTTTTGTACTATGCGAAATGAGCTCTATGGTTCACTAATACGAACAGCGAAACAAAACACTAATGAACCACATACCTTCCACAGTAAAGTACTTCTAGAAGGCCTGAGGAAGCTATTGTATATGGAAACACATGTACCGGGTTTGTGAAACTGTTTTGTGCGATCTCGGTGAAGATATACTATTTATTGTCAAAATATTTATTCTATTAAGACGTTGGAAGTCTCAGATCTTGGCCTGGAAATAGCAATGGTTCTAATTTGAAATGGGTCTGTACACTGGTGAATGCTGAGATGCGCTTTAGTTTCAGAATGTGTTGTAGACCAATAGTCAATATTTCTATTGATTTGAGTCATCAATTGATCCTTGGTAAATAATGTTGCCAATAATATTTTCTCTCTGAGGAACAAATAAGAATTATTATTGCGATTAAACCGTAGAAGTTGACGTTCGTTGACATGGGTTGGGTTACGTTCGGTACCAAGTGAGTGGGTCTATTTCACCTCCACTGCATTCCGCAAGGGTTTATTGTGGCTCACACCTATCCACACTCGAACAAATAAACCCAGCTTCTTAACGTAGCCGATTAGTTTGTATGGTAAGTGGTCTTTCAGGTCAGATGGTAATAGTACGGCTCTGCCTCAGTGGGGCAGGCACAAAGTATATGCTCTGCTGTTTCATAATTTTCCAACTAGAGGCGACTCACACTGTCTTCCGACAGGCCAAGTCTCTGCATATGATGATTAATATGGCCACTGACAGTGTAATACTGATGGCACCACTGTTAGCCAGACAAGCCTGTCTGTGTAAGCCAGAGAGCTTCGCCTGGGTGAAACCTTTGGCCACCAGGCAATTGCACCATAAGTGATCATTGGTCTGACAATCATCACATAAATCCATCGGATTTGATTGGGTCCTAAACCCCAAGTTCAACCACGAATGCTTCGACATGTCCATAGGGACAGTCTGGCTTCTTCCAAGTGAGCGTTACAGGTGAGTTTGATATTAAGGACAATGCCAAGATAGTTCACCTTCGTTTCGAATGGAATGACATCACCATTGAGAAAACGAGGCGTTATATCGTCCAATTTTCTCCTCATGGTGAAGTCATTGACAAAGGACTCTGTTAAATTTGAAATATCATCTTTCTTGATAATAGATTCGTTCTGTTGTTCGCTATTTGGAGTACTTGGTAGAATTTGTTTTAGTATGAGATGGAAAGAAATTGTGAAATTGTGGTATGCAGGAAACCAAACCATACGGTCTGATATTTGAATAAACACTCCAATCATCATCCGCCACAGAAAAAATGAGTTTTTGAGACTCTGGTTGAGAGGATAAGACATGTTTGTGAACTGGAAGGTCTACAAATATGTCATCTGAAAAATACCAAAATCAAGCGAGCTTCACGACCCACATAGAAAAATTCCACTGAAGCGAACTGCCAGTAAAAGAACTTTTCTTCCCTAGAGGTGTGACGAATCAACTGAGAAGGTTTCTCGAGAATCATAGAGTTGGGGCCATTTTCAAGCCCACAAGAATGGTAAAAAGTAGTCTCTGGTCAGCAAAAGATCTCACGGATCCATCAAGATCCCTAGGAGTATACCAAATACCGTATAATTGTGGTTCATTTTGCATCAGAAACACAAAAAAAAGCGTTGAAACACGTCTGACTGATGAAAAAAAGTTACTAATATGGCCAAACGGATAAATTCGTAACTGTAGAACACGTTCTTTCAGAGGGCAGCCAAAACATTGCCTTCGATGGCACACAAGTTCTTGATAAAACCAGAGGGTAATATCAGAGGCTACTCAGAGAGCTCAAAGAAATATTCAAATGTGAGGATTATTTCAACGTTAAAAATGAGAGCTTCAACAAGACATGGGTAAGGCACTTCGTAACACAAAAATTCTTTCAATAATTGAAGAAGGTTCAGGCCAATCAGGCATAAGGGCACCAGGACCACCACTGCCGTATCGCCTTTAAAAATGTCTGCCTTAGTAGCAGACGAAACTTCATGTTTAACAATCTGCAGACCACTAACGTAAGGTACTCCAGATTGAATCATTAACGATCGATATGAGAAAGTGAATAATTTCAGGTTAATCAGGAACAAATGGGAAATAGACGAATTAAACGAGTGTCATATCTCGTGGGAGTATCCACAGATGTAACATCACTAGTAACATATTTACATGTTCAATATGAATATTTCCATTCCAATATTCAAATAAAAATGCCAATTGTTCACAACGCACACCAACTAACTTTGTTTCAATTCTAGATTCTAATAGTTTCTCAAAGTAATTCAAGGAAATTGGTGAATTTACATGCGTTTGAACACATAACCTAAAATAATACTTTATGTGAACGTGATCTCAATTCCCATCTACCTTTCAATTTACATAATCACATTGTACAATGCCCAACTCGGTACCATCACACGAACAGCGACATTAAGGATATCTAGCGCTCTTTTGAAGAAGCGGTCCATAAGTAAGCCATATCTCTGGTATCTTTAGGTTAGGGAGGGTGGGTGTACACTTACAGCACTTAGGCCACATGTGACCTATTGTACGTCCTCCCGAGGTTGTCCTCCTAGGTCATCGTTCATCCTGTCCTTTCCAGGAAGGTGAACGGGTCACTAGGAGATATCCCTCTTATATTGGCAGGTGTGGGTCAAGACTCGCCGAACACACACTCTCTTTAGCAACCTTGATGTGTCTCATGGTAGCCTTCGCGAAGGTTTTGGAAGGTGCAGCGATATTACTGTCATTGCGTGGCTTCTTCAACCTTCTTGGGGTTCCCTCCGTGGAGGTGCACGAGTGAGGGAGCTTTCCAGCAGGGGCAGCCGGTTGCTTTATTCAAGGTAGAATTCTTGGCGTCCGCTGCAGGAAGTGCCCTTGCCATTGAAGGTGATCTGCTATGTCCAGCCTCATTCCAGCTACCGCCTCAGATTGAGGTGAGCACGTCTGTCCAGTCTCGGGATTGGTTTTTGTTGTTCCTTTTTTTGTGTTGTTTCATTCATGTGTGTTTCCACGAGTAGCAAGGAAATAATTGGTCACCTCTGGCAGAGCCCCGCGTTACGAGAGGGAAACCACATTGGCTTCCCAGACAAGGCCTCCAGTCCCCTGGCCGTTCCCCTATCCACCACCTGGGACGCGCCCGATAGGTAGCCTAACCGACGAGAAATAATCTATATTGGTCGACAGATCAGAATGAAAAGTGTGAACGAATCGACTATTATAATGTAACCTGTAACCAATGTCTTTCTTGATTGAGTACGGCTATATCTCGACTCCCGCATAGTCCTTTTTATCTGTAGAGAATACAGTGGAAGTCAACTCAAAACCTTGTCAATAGGTTCGGAAACAGAACAAAAGTCACCTACTTCGATAAAAAGGGCAAAATATTAAAATATTCCGCAAATTCATCGATACTCAACTACGAGTATCATTCCGAGACATCAAATACTGCCACACTTGACATGATATTCTATTCACCCCATTCTAGTATCAACTCTTCAATAGTACGAAAAAAAAATTGTATAGTATGCACACAACTGTATTAGACCTTTTTCTCACCAATTAACTTTCTTTGAAGGTATCGGTGCAACAACAGAAAGTGGTCTAACTCCTCTTCATGTAGCTAGTTTCATGGGTTGCATGAACATTGTAATCTATCTACTACAACACGATGCTAACCCAGATGTTCCGACTGTTAGAGGAGAAACTCCATTACATTTAGCCGCCAGGGCTAATCAAGTGAGGATGATCCTGGTTCAAGATATATTTGTTACTAAGTTATTTTCTTTCAGACCGATATCATACGTATCTTACTTAGAAATGGTGCTCAAGTTGACGCAAGGGCTAGAGAACAACAAACTCCTCTCCATATAGCCTCACGACTAGGAAATGTAGACATAGTCATGCTACTTCTCCAGCACGGTGCCAAAGTTGACAATGCTACCAAAGACATGTACACCGCTCTCCATATAGCATCTAAGGAAGGCCAGGATGAGGTGAAAGAAAATTATTTTTCATGTATATATCTTACGCTTTCAATTGTATTTCGTTTTTTTAGGTAGCGGCTGTGCTGCTCGACAATGGAGCCTCCTTGGATGCCACAACGAAAAAGGGTTTCACCCCTCTTCATTTGGCAGCCAAATACGGTCACCTCAAAGTGGCTAAACTGCTTCTACAGAAAGAAGCTCTTGTGGATGCTCAGGGCAAAAATGGAGTTACTCCATTACACGTTGCTTCCCACTATGACCATCAGAATGTAGCTCTACTCCTTTTAGATAAAGGTATAAACATTTTCTGTATCTCAGTTTTGTATGCTCTTTGTGTGCTCCTTATTAGGTTGTTTCAGAAGTTTTGTCCGTTTTAATGGCACTTGTTTTTGTTGCTCCAGTACTTGATAAATATTCATTTCACTGTTTCGTGATATATACTGATCGATAGAGAATTCTGATGATCATCATTTTTTCCGAACTCTACGACTTTGGTTGCAAAATAGGCTCGTTTCATGATTTTTGGTTTATAGTTCTCTTGATAGAAATTTCAAATTGAAAAACACTGCACTTTGTTTCAGCTCTCTGAGTAACGTAGTTTTCCCGTAATTAATTATTAAAAATCAAATGTGGTAAGGCGGTGACGTCACGGCCCTTTTCCCGCTTCTTGTTCGATTGACCAATAGGAACAATAGAAATAATCAACATTGCCAAATCGTAAAATTTACGAAGCCTATAATTATCAATTCAATTATGGAAGTGAATATGAACCCGTTAACGTTTCAATTAATGAACTATTTTCCACATGGAATAAAATGTACACAAAAATCAGGTTTGGAAATAAGTTCTATATCTAAAATCAGTACACAAGGTCGAAACACCACAAAATATTTACCTAAACTATGATTTTATGCATTATTTAATAATATACAGTTATGAAAATCTAAAAATTTAGCAAACCGGATTGAAGAATCATTTCAAATATTCAGTTTATTCTACAATTCTCAATATGCACAACTACTATTTATTATAAATAAAAGATTCCTACATACATACCTCTTTCTAATATTGTTACTAAATTCAAGCATTATAGGCTCCCTTGGGTAATCTGTGAGTATCTTCCAAAACTTGAGAGGAAAGTTGAATGAGGTCAAGTATAGACAGAGTTGATTGTACTTGAACTGATCCAACGAAAGATCCTGAGGTAATAATACCATTAATGGTATGATAGAGTTTAATGAAGTAAATTGTATCGTACTTTCAGCAACAGTATTAACTCCAGATAATACTTTCTGTGGAGAACACTTGAAGATGAAATAAAAAACTGTGTCATCAAATTCAATATTTCCGTCCCCCTTTCATTTATAGTCAATTTTCAAATGATTTCTATAAAGTTTTGGAAGAAGAAAAGGATTATAGTTCTTTCTTTTCAATACTTTCTCCCATTTTTTTCTCATCATTTTATCCTTTGGGAACCTAAACTCAATACTTGAAATAACTCATCTATAAACCAATGCGCTTTCTGTTTTCTTGTGCCTTTCCGCTCAATTAAAATCTGCACAAGAATGCACAATATTAATATTCAAATATATCTCTAAAACACCCACAAACTAAACTCGATGAAAAAACAAATTGTTCCTACGCGAGCTGTCAGCTAAGAAAAAGTCGAAACTCAATGTTGCAAAAACAAGCAGAATGAATTCGATATGACATACATTTTTAATGCCGAATAAACCAATAAATTGTGATATGGGAAGGTACTCCATTTTTCTGAGAAAATGAACAATCAATTAAAATTACCTGTAATTATTCATTCATTTTTGATAGGAATGAAGCCAGCAATTAAATAAATATACAATAACAAGATCGCTCGAATTCACGAATTAATCATAAAAATGGACAATAATATTTGTCTTGATATAGTACAAATTATATCTTAATATGATTCTAAATAATAGAATTTAACGAGCTGTATTTTCAAATGGTTTTCGAATATTTATGAACCCTGATAAAATAAAGCAATTATGCATTCACCCACCAAAAATTAAAAATTTAACGTTTCTGGTATATTAGCCATATTGTCATCCAGTCAACCAGCGCCCTCTGTAGTGTATGCAAAAATGTGCTCATTCTAATGTCAATGTTTTCCACACATAATTTCGTATTTTTGTTAAAATAATTTCAGCCTAGTTTTGTTAAAGCTGACTCCGACAATTTACCAAGAGTCGATTTTAAAGTGATCGATGAATTTTACTCGAAAAATTTGCAATACTTTCGTATGATGAAGAATGAAAAATTGAAACAGTAGGTGGTATATTTAGTAGGTCCCGGTTAATTTATATGCCATTCAAAAAATATTTTTAGGAATGAAAACTAATGACACGAAATATGCAGCAAAATAGGCACCCACCGAGATCTACCTTTTACAAAAAAAACGTTCTTTAATTAGATAATTGTAACAGTTGCATTCACACCGAGTTGTTAGCAATAACAACAAAAATGGCTTCTGTCAAATTGGATCATCAGATCTGTGATTGGATATTAAAAACCAATACACTTGGCAACTCCGCTCTAGACGCTCAATTTTATTTGTCAACAGACACGCGGCCAATTTAAATTCTTGCTTTTCGAATTGTTCTTTTTTTTTGCAAATATAAAGAGATCATGGGATCGATTAGGCTTGATAAGTATGATATACCCCTAACTCGATCAGTCTATAAGCAAATTAGTATCATTTTCAATAGCATGAAACAAGCCCATTGTTATCGTCACCAAAGTATTTTGGCTTTTTCAGAATCGGTTCGGAACCATTCCAGATTGGTAATTATTAGTTCGGAGATTCTAGAAGATACTGGCTAGAACTTCCTATTCGCACATGCGCACTGTTGAATTTTTCCATTTGCGTCGTGTATACTTTCAATATTTGTAATTACAATTATAAACGAAACAACAAAGGAATGATAAACGACAAAGTCTCAGTAACAGAAACTCGGATTTTTCTGTTGTGTTCTGCGCATTGATCCTGCGTTGATTCGTAACGGCTTCTCTAATAACTCGAAGGGCTGATACAATCGTGGCCATGAAATTATTAAGCAATCTCGAAATTCAAAAGAGAGTTAATTTTATCATAAAAACTGGGAAATAAAACTTTTTTCACCACTTGTCTGTATACAAGTGGTAAAAAGAGGAAAAGTTTTGTTTCTCATTTTTAATGATGATCTCCTACCACGTAGTGTAACGGCTACATCCATCAATTTATGGTAAAACTTCGTTTTGTGGACACCCGACGATTTTGAAAAAATTTTTGACTGTACTTACGTATTTTGATGCGTAGATTACGAATCCGAAAGAAA
>WOGJ01014686.1:0-10626 GCA_015342185.1 Leptinotarsa juncta | reverse complement strand
AAAAATGCACATTCTACAGGGGTGGTTCCATTTTAAATGGGTCACACTGTATATATACATACACATACACATACACATTTATAATGTACAATTTCTCACATATTCTTTCAATTTTGTTTTGAACAATTTTATGGACGAAGATTCTTTGATTTCACGAGAAAGTAGATTGAATTGAACTATACCTTTAAAAATGACAGTGGAAAAATAGTGGCTAATTAGTTGCTAAAACAAAGATTTTGTTGCTCGTGCTGATCCCTATAAATCGCAAATAATGCTATCGTTATATAAAGGTAGCAAGGTAACTCAATTAATTACATACGTTTCGTTTGATCTTTACAGAAGATTTAGTTACTATTTAGTTGCTAAATAGCGAAACATTTTTAAATAATTTATTTTTCATTTTTTTCTGATTTTGCTGTCTTGAAACTAGTTTTTCCTGCAATTAAAGATGTTTTAAATTTGTTGCTCACCAACAGTAAACTTAAATACACCTTGAGTATCAGCAACAAAATAGTTGAAACCGATCGGCAATTTTCTCGTTTTTGCTATCTTGAAACTGGTTTTCTTGAAATAAAAAGTATTTCAAATTTGTTGCTCACCAGGAGTATACTCAAATACACCTTGAGTGTATTTTTATTTTTTTTTTCATTTTCCTCATTCTTGCTATGTTGAAACTGGTTTTCTTTGGGATGAAAAGTGTTTTAAATATATTGCTCATCAGGAGGGTACTCAAATACACATTGAGTATCAGGAAAGTGGTTTAGTTGATACTCATTTTCCTTGAGAAGTTAGATATATTGCCTAAATTCTAATAATTGAATCATGTCTTGAATGACTAATAAATGATAATTTCTACGATCTGTATGATTTTTTTGTTAGAAGCTATCACAACATTTGGAATGTGGGTATACCTATTAAAGACTGACGTTGAGATTTCTTCAATCCTAAGCTTTTTAGCGTCAAGAATCCATTGTAGGTACTCAGTCTTCTTTCAGGAATTTGTTTCACAAATTCTGAGAGAACTAATTGAATAGATCACTCGTTGAAATCAGTAAATTGTGTCATTTGTCATATCATATTTAGTTACCTTTTGTTTGCATTAGGTGAATATGAAAGTTTGATTCATGAAGTATGTAAGAGAAGCCTTACTAAATAATGAACACCGAATGTTCCACACAAGACACATCTAAACACAAGTTGCGAGAATAAATAAATCGAGAGTCCTTGAAAGTAGTTTACAAGATGTATGTTATTGAGAGGCAGCACTGGGCAAACGAAAGTGATGGCCGCATAAGGTAGATGAAATTTTGATGAATTAACATATATTTTGACACACCACAGAACCATCACTCTGGGGTCAAATCGAGAAGTAGGTACCATTGTGATCAGCAGACCTTGTAGACTCGTTTAAAATAGGTCCGCATTAAGTGGCCTCAAAAAATGGTCACTGAAAGTAGGTACGCCACACGATGCGCGACATGTACACACACACAGGGTGACATCCTCGCGGGGACCATCAAAATAGCTTCCAACAAATTCGTAAAACACTGTTTTCCAGAAAAAATCAGTTTAAAAATAGCAAGAACAAGGAGAATTTAAAAAATATTTAAAATCAGCCAATCTAGACCAACTATTTAGTTGCTGATTCTCGGAGTTTATTTGAATACCCTTCTAATGAGCAACAAATTTAATACACTTTTTCTTCCCAGGAAAAACAGTTTCAATAGACCAAGAACGAGGAAATTAAAAAAAAAATTAAAAAATCGGCAGATCGGTTTCAACTATTTTTTTGCTGATACTCAATGTGAGTATACTCCTGGTGAGCAACAAATTTGAAACACTTTTCATTCTGAGAAAAACCAGTTTCAAGATAGCAAGATTAGAGAAAAAATATTTTAAAATGTTTCACTATATCCAAGGTTTAGCAACTAAAGTAACTAAAACTTCTGTAAATATCAAAGGAAAGTTAAAAATTTATGAAAATCTATCAAAACAAAGAACTACAACATTCCTGAAGAAATATGGAATGATGTCGGATAAGCAGTTCGGGTTCAAGGAGAACAGGTCAGGAACAGATGCTAATAACCTGGTGGACTGAACCATATTGTTTTACGCTGCCTGATAGTCCTAAAGCGGTTCCAGTGTGCCTTATATGCAATAAAACGTTCGCTATTGTTAAGAGTGGTTATTTGAAGCAACACTACGAAACCATTCATTAGCAATTTCACGAAAACTTTCCTCCTCCTCCAGTGAGACTCGCAAACAAAAATTTCATGCATATCTTAGTTCTTATGAAAAAAGCACAAAACTAATAGTTTGTTGCATGACCGAGCAAGAAAAATCCACAGAAGCAGCGTTACGTGTGTACTGGACGCTTAATAAACATCAGAAACCATTTTCAGATTCTGAGATGATGAAGGAATGTATGTTGGAAGTAGTAACGGCACTTTTTGGAGAAAAAAGATGTCGCTACATTTCACAGTATTTCATTATTAGCGAGAAGTAATACATGAAAAACGGAAATTTTTGCTGCTGATATTAAAACACTCCTCTTGTACTCTTGCATCTTGCATCTTGCTACGCCATAGCCCTTGACGAATCATGTGACATTGTGACGAATAAATGTCTATTCTCGTAAGATTCCTTGATATTGAGTGTCAGATTTTTAGAGAAGAGTTGCTAGCAATATTGCCATTGAAAGGTAATACTCGAGGAGAAGATTTATTCAAGGTCATTGATGAGTTTATTGCCAAATCTAACATTAGTTATGATAAAATGGTGTCGCTTTCAACTGACGGGGTCCCAGCAATGATTGGCAAAGAAAAAGGTGTAGTAAAGAGAATCAGGGATACAAATTCGGGTATAATACCCTATCAGTGCACAATTCACCAGGCAGCCATTTGTGGAAACCTTAATACTATACTGAAAGAAGGGATGGACAGCTTTGTCAAGTTGATTAATTTTATGAAGTCTCATTCTGCTCTTCAACACCGACATATCAAGGAGCCATTTCATCATACACATCTTTTCGAGTAAAAGGAACTGAACGAAACGTTTTTTCATCTGGTTCAGAGCGGAACAGATGTCACTAACTTTCTACGATCGAGGACTACTGGGCGCCTCGGCCAGTATTACCGCTCCTGCGTAGCTCATTCTCAGGCGTGTGCCAGATGCTCCGGCAGGTCGCCTTCCACGTCTAGGTGCATTTCTGGAGGCACCTGTAACTACTTCGCTCCTTCAGCAAATCTCGGGGAACTCAAGTCAACCGCGATAGTTTGCAGTGTGTACACCCTTGCAGTTGTTGGACTTAGGCGGATCTGCACGTGGCTTCTTGCACTCACCTTAAAGGTGTCTGTCGGCGAATTTGATGCAGATGGGAATGGCTAAGCAGTTCCGTTGGCTATGTTTGAACCGCTGACATCGGTGACACTGCCCTACCAGTGTCTTTTGCTGTTACGGCTCAACCATAAATTTAACATTAAGAAGATCCTGGACCAAAACCAGAGGAAGCGGAAGATTTCCTCGCATCATCCTGGTGACGGATGATGATTGAAAACCTGTTTCTACCAAGGCGTCCTCGATGTCAGCGGTCTCCAGAGGTTCCGGAACTCCTCTGAAGACGGCTCTGATTTTCCTGTCAACAGAAAGGGTATACTTATGATGAGGGATTTTTTGCTCACCAATAGCTTGGACATACTCCTGTAGTCCTCGTCTGAAGAAAGCTGAACTTGGATGCGGTCAGTCATGTTTAACGCCTTGGTGAAGTTTACCTTATGGAAGGCAGCGAGCTTTGTGGATTGAACCCACTTGTCCTTCTGGCGAACAACAACTGGGAAAACACGTGTTTTTCTGCTGATTTGGGGCACCTCAGGACGCGGAGAGAGAGGGAAGCTAGTACCCTGATCGTTACGATTTCCAAACTGACTTGAATTTTATGTCGGCTGTTTTAGACCACTCTGTATGGTCGAAATAGACTTTTTCGACTTATTATCGTCAACTGACATGTCGTGGTTACCTTCGACAGAGGACTCTGTTGTTGAAAGTTTTGATTCTGAGGTTTTTAGCTTAGTCCCGTCTTTTTGGCCACTTTTTTAGGCTTGGCGCCGGCATTTTTGTATACCGGAGCGACTGGTTTAGATGGAAGAAGAGGATATTCTTCCGGAAGGCGACGTTATTTGTTGACCGGTTCCGGTGACTTAATCATGTCGTCGTCGTCTGTGAGGGTGGTGCCGACGGGAGTATCTCTGGAGGATACGTTCCGTGACGGACGCTTGAGAAGCTCCATGATCCCAGTTGGAGAGCCAGAAGGCTCCCGAACTGCCTCCCCGAGGCTGTCTCTTAGCAGCTGTGATGGACTCAGGTCCAGGCGGTCAAGCAATAAACTCATGAGGGTAATTACTTCACTCCTGTCCCTAGCCACCAGGCTATCAAGCAGTTCCTTCATTCTGCTGTCAGTAAACTCACACCCTTAGTTTTCCCAAGGGTAGACGATGATATAATAATGAAGTTTCATGAAAATGATAAATTTAAACGCACTCACTAGAGGTCTGGAGAGTTCTTGTTTACTGCAACCAACACACCCACCAGAAAGAGAGATTTAACTTCTAACAAATGGCTGATCATCCACCAGAAATAACGATCTTTGTGGAAAAATTTCGAAAATTAATCGGAGTGAAAAATATTATGGTTGTCTCTTTGACAGCTGTCAGAATTTGCATGTGTAATTCAATCTCGACTCTCACTCAATTCAATGAGTTCTTTCGTATGAATGAAGCAATGCATATGTATTAATATTATTCCACTTATGTTAATTGTCTCATGAAAATACTATTAATTTTTGTTCTTGTACAACGTTATTTAATTCATCAGAGCTGAAAAGTAATATTCAATTTATATTTTAGGCCTCTTATGGAGACGCAAAGAAGCTTTGTTCGGACATGTTCATGGAACTAGCAGAATTGGGAAGTGAAAATGAAAATGATGATTTATATAAAATCATGAATGGAAAAAGTAAGAAATATGGATTTTGGTAGCAATATCACAGACATTGAAAAAAGTTCATTTTGAGTGAAATCTAATCTCCGGGGTTTTGACCGTGGTCTGTAGGTTTATATGCCTAACGTTTCGTCTACTACTGCGGTAGACGTTATCAAAAGCGATGTGGTAACGTCCGCAGTGCCAGTTGGTGCTCGGGTTGTTAATAGTGGATGTGGCATGGTTTATCTCAATTGGAATACCTCACCATGTTTGTGTACCTTGAAGGACAAGTAGCCTTTTTTTATTCATTGCTTTTTACTTCGAACTTATCCTTGTGTTTTTAAATTTCCATTGCCTCTCTATGTAATCTTGCAAAGTAATTTTGAGTTTCATCGAGTATTACTGTATCTTCGAATGATATACTGTGAGTGTAATCTTCGTTGAGAGCGTGTTCGGCTACAGCTCATTTGTTGGTTTGTCTGAGTAGACAATTTCTTTCATATTCAAAAAGACGGGTACCTACACAAGGAACCCGTTATATACCGGGTGTTGCTAAATGTGCTGAGGTTCTTAGCTGACCTTAGATTTTGTTTGATAGCTTTCGTTGGCATAAATATTGGTTTCATGTTATATTCTTCTGAGATTTTCTTAACAGAGTCTGTAACACTTTCAACATAGGAAAGAAAATCTTTTTCTCCGAACAGCCTAGCTGGGGTCACTTTGGCGTTTCCTTTCGTATGACGTATTCTTTGCTGTACCTGTACTCATTCTCTTTGGAAGCATTTTTAAGTGATTGAGCGCCTCAGGAAGACTTTCAGGTTCGCAGATACGCCGTGCTCTCTCAACCAATGTTGTAATTACCCCTCCTTTTTGTTGTGGTTGGTGGTTGAAGTTTTTGTTCAGATGCTTCTCTGCATGTATTCGTTTTCTGTACAATATGTGGTTCAATATCCCATCTTCACGTCTATTCACAAGAATATCCAAGAAGGCTACAGTTATTTGGGTTTATCGTTCCTATGTGAATTGTATTTTTGGGTCGAGTGAGTTTAGATGTATCAGAAAATCGTTTCGAGTCTCTTCATCACTTTGCCATACTACGACCGTGTCATCAACATAAAACAGCCAAACATTTCACGGGCGCTTGCTCTGAAGCTTGTTGTTCGAAATTTTTCATGAAATAGTTTGCCGGCGCCGGACTTGATGGACTGCCCATTGCGGTAGCATTCGTTCGTTCGTAAAAACCAATATCTCACTGAAAATGAATTGATTAGTAAAAATTGCCAACGAAAACCATCATACAAAGCTAAGGTCAGCTAAGGACCTCAAAGAACCTTAAGTATCACCACGGGTATACCGGATTCCTCGCACCTGTAACAGAACCACGAAAATAAGTGTAGGTGCTCGTTTCTCTGAACAAATAAAAAATTGTGAAGTCGAACAAACCGACAAATCAGCTGTAGTGAAATATGCTCTCAATAAAAGAGACACTCACATTTTCTCATTCGAAGATACAGAAATCCTTTATTAAATTCAAAATCACTATCCAAGATTATATAGAAAGGCAACATAAATTGAAAAACAGTGGGATAATTTCAATTGAAACAAGAAGCACTGAACAATAATAAAATCAGGCCACCTATCCTCAAAGGTACACAAAGAAAGTCAGTTAATTCAATTAAAAGAAACCAAGTCTCGTTCACTAATAGTAACATAAAACCAGAGTCAACTACCAACGTGATAATTACTGCGTTCAGAACAACGGGAATATCAATTCGAGCACCAACATCGCCTGTGGTAATGTCTACTGCAGTAGTAAATGAAACATTAGGCATAAAAACCTCCAGACCACGGCAAATAAAAACGGAAGCTTTCACACAGTTATCACCTATCGTAGGAGTTTACGTTTTTCAAGTTCATAGTTTTTTACAAAACCGTGAGAAAACTCGTGTTAGTACATTTTTAACAAAAAAGTTGCACCTGCCCCAAATATGTACTTTTCTCGACACATTTGTAGAACGCGCTAGCATTACCAACACAATAACCACTTAATGCTGATCGAAAATCGTGTGCCGTGAATAGACGCATTTGTCAGGGCCAAAATTTTTGTTTTGGTATTGCAATGGTCACAATGATAATTTCAACAGAGTAGTCCAACTAAATAGAGTCGATTTAATCAGAAAATGGTTCATACGGTTTTTCTCTGCTTTTCTGGAGATATTGATTTTACCCGAAGCTAAAAACTCCACAACGAATATCGTCTTACATCGATAGTCGATGAAGAATACCTAAGGCTCATTAGCTTGTATCAGTGTACATCTTTTTACTTGAGAATTAACACCTTATCAGCCACCCCCCCTTCATAACAACACACTTGTCAGAAATTTCCATTTCCATAGGTAATATTAGTCGAATTTCATCTTACTGGAAAGGTCATTTATTTATGTTCCCAACCATTCAACATTGTTGATATTCCAAATATCTCGCCTACTGGCAGTGTCGCAAATATCCCAGTGCCGAAAACCGAACTAGGTTCAGTTACCCTGCAAATTCGGGGTAAATGAAAGCGAAGAAATTCATAATCGGAAATTAGGGATAAACTGCTTGCCAATCCCAACGGATCTAGATCCTTTTGGTCGGTAGCTGAAACTTTACAAAATCCACAACTCCACCACTAACATAACAATTGCAACAACAGCCATATGAAAAGCAAATCTACTAGCTGAACAGTTTGTGTCCCACTGACAGGCGAATTCTGAAACAGCTCAATATCAACAATACATCTGGTCCTGATGGAGTGCCCGTCATCGTACTGAAAAAGTGCGCAAATGAGTATTTTGCAGACATTTTAATCTGACATGAGAGAAAAGGGTTTTAACTTTTTTGTTGGAAGATTGCTCGCGTTCAGCCTATTCTCAAAAAGGACAGGAAAAATCTTCCAAATAACTATAGACCAGTCTCTTTGCTATTAGTGATATCAAAAGTCATGGAGAAAGTCGAAAACCAGCATATCTTCAATTATTTGGAAGGCCTCGACATCTTGAGCATTCATCATACTGATTTCGGAAACAGGCCACCTTCTATCGTATGTCACCCATATTTGGAATAACGCAATCTAGAAACATGGAAAATCAAGAGCTGTTGTGCTTATTATTTCAATTTTTTTTCTATTCCTATATATGAGAGATGAAGTAAAACCATCAGGCACCTGTGCAACGTCTTCGAGTTGGAGATTTGTCGCAAGTTATTTTTCATTACGAAAAGCAGAAATTAATTTCGTTTGGTAGATTCCACCAACCGATAGACCGGTTTCGGAGTGATTGCCCCACCATCAGTACCAGACATGGTCTCTTCAGTTTATGTGTTAACCAGCTATCGCACCCCTACAACCTTCAGAAGTCGAAACTTGTACCCGTATATGTCTTACCTTTCAACGTTTGACGATAGCAAGTGAAAATCAATCGTTTAGCCTGCGACTCACACATTAGTCGATTTGAATGAGTGAACCAAGCACCCACGTCGAACCGCCCGGCTACCGACCTACCACATTTGGAATAACCTAGTCGAGAAACATTGAGAGTCAAGAGCTGTAGTGCTTGATATTTCTAAAGCCTTCGACCGTAGCTATGGCTTTTTGGATCATTTTTGTATGACTCTTCAGCTTCCTGAAAAAACTTTTCCTGCAAATGGCTGTCAACGGATCTTTCGAATACTTTTATCATCAACGCTGTTCCCCAGGGATCTATGTTGTCTCCAACCCTCTTTATATTGCATATCAACGACTTATTGGGAAAAAACAAAAATTCAATTTATTGCTATGCTGACGACAGCATACTTGTTTCGTTTAGTTGCAGTTGAGAATGACCTCAAGAATTCGCAGACATTTCTTTCTAAAACTAGACGCAAATTGGAAGCGTGTGGGTGACGCAACACGCGTTTTTTGTAACCCATGTAAACCAAATAGAACAGCGCAAGTTGGCGCTCGGGCACGAGGTGGCGCGACTAGCGTGACACAGTGGTTGAGTCACAGTTCTTCTGCATCATTTTTTGATTCTGATTCCTAACTCAATAAAAGCAATTATTTTTAAACTCGGTCGGACATAGCAGTACGATTGTCACTTCGAAACTGCATTCAATTTGCGGATCATCCACGCTACGCATGTGACACGTGGGGCTCGTGCAACAAAAAAAGAAAATGATACAACAAAACAGGAAGCAATGAAAATAATAATAATCAAATCTCGAAAAACTCGGATTTCGTGCCTCGCCGTAATTCCCACAATATGAATAGGAGTGACTGTAATACGTAGCTTGGCCGATACTTTACAAGAGGTACTCAACTATAACTCAATTATCAATAGATTCACTCTGTATACTGATTTTGGCAACTCCTTCGCAAAATTGAAATAACGTTTATTACATATCGGACTTTTGTTTACAAATTTCAAGTTCAATACTTCTATTTTTTTAACAGGAATATTCCGGCATTTGTAACCTAATCAATTCAAAAAAGTTAAGTTTCATCTGTACTTACTACTTGCTTACTACTTGTACGTTCAGGACGCACAGTTCAAATTCTTCTAGCTTTGAAACCTTCTCCGTGAATGAGGGCCTTATATCTCATTTGTTTCAACATCAAACATTAAACTTTTTCAACAAGTATATTTCTTTCCTTCGTACAGGTACACGACCCTTTTGGATTGGAGGAAAAAGAAATGCAGGTGAAAAATGGAAATGGCCGAATGGTGAACCAATAACGTATTTCAAATGGAGAAAAGGAGAACCAAATGCTTCAAAAAATACGGCAGCTTGTATTGAAGTTATTATTTCTGGAAAACAATTGGTATGGAATGATCATTATTGTTCGGTTAAAAACTATTTTGTTTGCGAAAAGAAAGAACCTGTTGTGAAAATTAATGTGACAGGAAAATTGATCGTAGGATCAGAAGAAGTCTGCAACGAAGAAGGAAATAACTGTGAAGTGACTATGAAAATACAAAAGTGAAGTCAGTATATGCTTTGTTAAAATCATAAAATAAATACGATAGTGGAAGTTTGGTTTTTCATTCATTGTAATTATTCTCATGTAGAAGGAATGTCAGAAGTACATATTTCAATACTTTTGTCACTAACATGATAGTGGCTAAGGGCTACATACTTCGAGTATACTGTAATACTCAATTTCACAAGCATTTCTACCTGTGGTAGAAGTCCATCATATCTCGAAGTGGAGTGTAATAGATTTACGATGCAGAAAGCTCAAAGTCGTCTCCGCAATTTATTATCATCCTCAGATGTAAGAACGGTAAAACCATCAATCAGTAGAATGTTCCAACCTATATAGGTTCATCATCAGCTAATTATTTGAAAATTCTACAATAGAAGAAGAGCAACATCTTAATAGTTAATACAATGAAATATAAAAATACTCACAAAATTATCAAAATTTTCTTCTCCATGTGAGAATTTTTACTTCATCGTATTAACTATTGTCATGTTGTTCTTTTATTGTAGAATTTTTAAATAATTAGCTGATTATCAGCTTCAGACCAGTCGCTTTCCTATCAGTGATATCAAAAATCACGGAGAAATTCGTAAACTACCATATCCACAAATGTTTGGAAGGTTTAAATATCGTGAGCGATCATCAAT
>WOGJ01014623.1:0-11199 GCA_015342185.1 Leptinotarsa juncta | reverse complement strand
GTGAGATGACCATGCCCTTGAATCGTTTATACAGAATATCCAATGTGGCATGAGCTGCGTGGCACATAGTGCCGTTCTTTTGAAACCACAAGTCGTTGGAGTCCAGATCATCCATTTAAGGTCAAAATAAGATTTTAATCATCGACCTGTACTATATAACCGTTAACAGTGATGGCCTGGCCAACGCCGTTCTCAAAGAAATATGGACCAATGACGCCGCCAGCCCAAAATCCACACCAAACAGTGACTTTTTTGGAATGCTTTGGACGCTCTTAAATCTCATGTGGATTGGTATCGTTCCAAATTTGACAATTTTATTTGTTCACGTATCCATTCATCTAGAAATGGGCCTCATCGCTGAAAATGACTTTTCGATGAAGATTAGAGACAGTTGCCAACCGCTCCAGAGCCCATTCAGCGAACACACGTCGTTGTCTATGGTCGTTCACCTTCAGTTTCTGAATCAGTTGAATTTTATACTGAGTTCTTATGAGATTCCCCTGCACAGATTTCCCTACATACTATCGCAGACAGCAGGGATGTTTTCAGCAGATCTTGCATTTTGTCTACGTACGGGTATTGGTAGATCGTTTACTGAACCAGTGGACTCGACTTCATCCACCACATTGCGAATAGTACTTTTGGTAGGACGATTATGGATACCGTAAAATGAGCGAAGCACGCGATACGTTGCCTGGAGGAGAACACCCATTTTGAAAACAATTTTATTATTTGCAGGTGTTTTCTATGCTGTATCTGTCCATGGTGATTTGGCAAAACATACTGAATAAGTGACAACTAATTTGACACATGGTCGTTATCAATTGTCAAAGTTCGGAAGTCCCTGTTGAAAGACCCTATAGATAGGTATATAAACTATAGAAATCATTGACTAGAGTTAAAAATAGATTTTAAATTGTTTTATCATTAGCAATATCGTTTGTTTCGAATTCGAAATTCCCTATCCCAGAAACAACTGTAGGATAATTATTTGTCACGAGAAGTATAACGGTCCATATTGAAGTGAGAACTTTCTCCCTGAAGAGTTGAAAACTCACGTGGGCACTCTTCAAATCTACGATTCAACTAATGATCCCTGAAACTCTCTACCCTGATAACATTCTTCTCGACATTGTCCCTCTCTTTGCTCAACGGGAACTAAAAGATGTTAACTTTATGTTGAAAGATTGCGTAAGTTTACAAACGCAATTTCAGAAGTAGGCTTCATTGTTTTGTTAAAACAGGAATATAACATAAAGTATTATTTTCCATCTTACGACAGATTAATTGGAACCTGTTGAAAAAAACTTTTTTTTCTTTTATGTTTTAGTATTCAGTTTTCTATTTTCCTGTGAAAATGTATGTAGCAACGTCCATGATTTGCTGCAACATAACGGATCCGCACGTTACGGTGGGTACAGTCTAGTGGTTTTTCTGGGGTACTACTCTACTCGGCCCCCGACTCACAGGTCACGATTTGAACTATCGCACGCCCTAGAGAGCGCATCTTCATCGCCGTGTACTCCACCCATATCTCTGCAGGAGGTAGCTATGTCACATTCGCAGTGTTTTATCGTATTACGAAAGGGTTATCGGTTCGAAAACAACGGAAGATGAAAGTTTTCTAGAACGAAAAATCTTTTAGGTTTCTACTTCTCCATCGGTATACATTAAGCGGAAGAAAAAATCTTCACAGAAATGTGTAGATCACTAACAGGAGATTCTTTCAGAAAAAAAATTGGAAAAAATATATACGAAATTTCGGAAAATGGTTTTTATTTTTTCTGGCTTTATTTTTCGAAGGATTCGAAATTAAATTGCACTTTCACATTGCTACTTTTTTCCTGCTACATAATGGTGTTTCCAGTTTTGCTATCCGACGTTTTATCTCCCGGCCACCATCATCAATTTTATTTTTTCATACAGTCACTACATTGGATTCTTTCTGTTTTAAATAAAACCAGATTTACCTTTTCAATGATGTATCATAAGTTATAATTCTTTTTCGAAAAATGGGAGATATTGATAAAAATTATTTTTTATCATAATAGGCTTTGACTTTTATGTTCCTAAATTTGACTTTGAATGACATTTTGTTATTGTACAAGTCGACATCAAAAACTGGTGATAGCTTTCTCGAGTCAGAATTCCATCAAATAAATGAGAACCCTAAATTCTATCTTTGTAAATTCCTGCCCACACATTAATACTATATCGCCGGATATATTTGCCGGAACTTGTATGACAAATATTCATTTCGGAGGAAATTTGACGTGTAGATTTCCCCAGGTTCATGATTATCTGCAAGCTATTAATTCAAATTAATAACTTCAATGAAAATTTTCATGGAAAAGGACACAATGTCTAACTTACCTCATACATACCTCATTTATCAAATTTTCTTTAGTTTTTTGTCCATTCTGTCTCCATATTTTTTCCTCGGCTTTTCAAATGAACCAAACTCGGTAAGATTTTGATCGAATAACTTGAATATAGTTCGATGTGGTTGTCTCTTTCGGGATACAAGTTTAAATACATTTTCGATATCCTAACACTCTTTCTATCATATTTGTAATCAATTTGAATCATATCTCTTTTTCTTCATTCGTGAAAGCCATTTTTCGCCAAAATTTCAGCATTGTTGCAAACGAGATATGTTTTCTTTTTAGAAATGAATTTTTCTGAGGTTTTGCGTTCATATTCACTAAGCTAACCAGAAGAAAACTGGCAATAATACCATAAAATCAAGAAAATCAGCGTATTTTTGTTTCACCAGGAGTTTTTCCAAATTTAAAGTTATATTCAATGTTGCATTCGGATTCAGTCATTTGCACTCATTGTATTACAGCATTCATTATACGTTTCAAATTCACTGAAAACTCCAAAAAACGATAAGAATAAATTTCATCTTGAACTTCTTCCAAGATTCACTCCTTCGGGCATAATGAATATTGATATCCAATTCACTAATTCGAAGGATCACTTCAACAGCGCGAAGGATCAATTCAGCAGCTCAATGAACCAATAATTTGATTTGACGTGACTTGACTTCTCATTCAACTTGACATATTTTCTATCCTGAGAATAATCTGTTATTTTGATCATGGTTTTCACTGCCAGTGTCTAACAAAATGTTCGATGTTTCCGGGTTTATTAGCAGTGGTCTGCAGATTTTTATATCTGGCGTTTCGTCTGCTACTGACTCCAGACACCAACACTGATCACTTCTGTTGTCTCAACAAATATTTTTGGTGAAAACAAATTTTGAAAGCTACAAATCGTACGCCGTTTCCTCCACAAAAATTTTGCTTCTAATGTTGCGTCGCATTGAAAAAGTGTTGATTCATTATTGATCACCTCTCCACCAGTACTCCTTGGATAAATAAATGTGTGTTGTTCAAACTAACTTTTCTAGTGGTCGTGATGGATCTAAATACTACTCTCTGAAAATCCCGAGAACAGAAACGCCTCATGGAAAAATGAAACATTGTACATATGTGCTCATGTAATTATTTTAATTCAGCTCCACTATAATCAGTTCGCTGTACATTTGCCTTTTTTTTCAACAATTTATCTTCTACATTTCTTCTTCATAGCAGGAATTTGCCATGTAAAGAAAGTAAGATATCCACATCCTTGCAAAAAACAGTTCAGTTATAAACGTGAGCCATCATACATGCGTTAAATATGAAATGAATCACCATACACGGTGATGTGATTTGCATTTTTATCGAACAAAGGCTAACAGTTCTATAAGGAAACAATAGAACATATTTTGGTGAAGGTAAAGAATTCATAGTGCTGTCATTAATTCTCAACTTATCGACAGCCACTCAAGATAAGTTATACGATGCATTCAACATTCCTAACATGTGTTTTCAACGTCATTTTTTGTGGATTACGATGGTGACCTATTTATACTTCGAGAACTGGCAACACTTATGTCAATAGGTGAAATGTGGCAACAAGTTTGACATTTTTTAGCATAAACGTACCCACAACGTTTTGATATACTAGTAATATTTGTTTTGTTTACAGTGACTTAAGAAAATCAATTTGACCAAAAAATAAAAATTTCAAGAGAAGGTTTCCATTGGATTATTCTTCACGTATTTTGACTTGGATCATCTCAACAAGAATGTGTCGAATTCAGTTCTTTGTATGGCGATAAAGTACCATCAAAAACTACAGTATATCGCTGGTATAGTGAATTCCATCGTGGTCGTAGTTTGGTCGCCGACGAATTCCAAGGTCGTCCGAAATCGGTCGTTGTGCCACAAAACAACGATGCAATTCGTAAAATGTTAATGCAAGATCGTCGTATGAAATATTATGTTATTATGAGATAGAGCTAACCTTGCACATTAGTTCCACTTCAATACATGTGGTTTTTGATTGAACACTTAGTTGTGAAAAAAAATTGTTCTCATTGGATACCCCATAATTTATCAATCGCTTAATTGAAAGCTCACGTCAAGTGGTGTAAGGAAGTTAATAAAAAGTTCGACCGTGGTGTTTCAACAGACGTGTATAAAATCGTGACAGGTGGCGAATTATGGATATCTGCCTATGAGCCGGAAACAAAACATCAATCTACCGTGCAGGTATTCCAAGACGAGCAAAATCCAAAAAATTGTTCATAGAAAAAGCACAGCGAACCGAATAGTCGCTTGTTTCTGCAGCCGAAACAGTCATATGGCCACTGTTCTGCTTGAGCAACGTAGAACGGTTAATTCGGACCATTTGTTTGCCGTCATATTGAGGTCTCATCCTCCGTACAGTCCTGATTTGGCATCCAATGACTTTTTTTTGTTCCCATTTATCGAAGGTAACGCGGTCAACGATTTACGAGCGCCGAAGAAGCAATTGAAGCGTTCAAAAACAACGTTTTGGGGGTGTCTCAAGAGGAATGGAAAAACAGCTTTGACAAATGATTTGAATGAATACAAAAATGTATTGATCAATAACGTGAATGTTTCGATAAACAACGAAGCCATTTTCATTGAATAATATTTATTATTAATTGCTATTCCCGAAATATTAATAGTACCTCTCTATGTATTTATAAAGGTTTCTAAATTCGAAAAGCGCTTATGAAAAAAGAAGCATATATGGAGTTTAAATATATCTGAACATAAAATTAGTGTGTTTTAATGTGATTTTGATAAGTCAACATTCCACAGAGTTATCCGGTAGTTATTACTTTAAAAAGTGTGAAATATCAAAATTGCTTAGAATCATGATATCTTTGCTAGTACAATCTACAGATTTAGGTCATATCGATTTGCTACTGATATGCCTACTTGATACTACCAATTTCAGGTAGCTGAAAAAGGGTTGGCAAACTGCAGACACGTGTTTATGGCTTATTGATAATTTCAAAATTATATTTTTCCTATATCCTTTTTAAGTATCAGAAATCTTTTCACACTTTACCATGAAAAATTTCATTGTAGCACCAGAATATGGCAATATGAATTATCAGGTTGAGATAATTTGATATACATGGAATACAATATTATTTTATTTCCTGATTCAAAGTTCCTAAAACAAGATATACTAAAGAAATAAACTGAGGTATCTACTTCTGCCGATTTCTTTCATTTTGGTGAAATTTTTGAATAGAGAAACTTTGTAAAAGCTTCAAATTGGTGAAAATAATTTCATTTACATTATATAATCAACAGCAGCCCATTTTTCTCAAAGACAGATTCATAGTTTTTCAACAGCGGACAGCACTACTTCGATCTACCATAAATTTCAACAGTGATGCTATGCTGAGCCACACATCCATTGTGTTACAGCTCGAATCTTTTTTTGTCGACAATTATTATATGAATTTATATTTTCAATAATAGATGTGTGTGAAGACTGTATCGAGGAGAGATACACAAGTTCTGGTAAATGCTTACCGAAAAACAACTACTTCCGTGGCTAATACCACGCGAGATTTTGAATTATATCCGACAGCCATTCATGGAAGATACCTACCTCACAGAGGTTGATCTTTCAGATGTTTCTTGTTCATCCAGCAACAGGACCCTGCTGAAATCATTCGAGAAGATCACCTACAGACCAGTTTCGAGGTATCACCTCGTATCAGTGCGGTCATTTACCAAAAACTTCTGTCTAGGTAGTTGGGGGAGATGAATATTTAGAAATATTTATTTTCTTATGAATAATAGAATAGTTTATTCAAATTTCATATTCGCTTATGTATATATTTAAAACCCTTTTAATCCGCCCTTAGCACAAACCAAGTCTGTGAAAGGTTTTGTTCGAGAAACACTTCATTGTCAACTGTGAGATTTTCACTAGACAGTTTACAAAACAGCAGACAACCACAACACGTGTTTCTCCATACACTAGTTTTCTCATACTTGGTGATGCACTCTTTGGAATCTTTGGTGTAGTAATGAATATTACTGGAGTTCAGTCCCAACACCAAACCGTTATTATAACACCTCCACACGTGTTTAGATCACCAAGTGAGCATCTTCAAGAATAAGATCAAACCAATCATACTTACAAAGTGGACGACAGCACGAACGTTCTGAGCTGAATTTTCCAGTGCATCGTCTTTTGACTTTTCCTTTCACACATGAGAGGTTCACAAAAGAAAAACATACATGACAGAAAATAGCAGCCACTTATGGTTTCTCGAGGAGTATTGTAGGTGATATAATAAGAAAGAAAAAGTTTAGGTTTAGAATGAACGAAATCTCGACATTTAAAAACGACAAAACCAACATAAATATATCTCATTTATTTTTCAATATTTCAATTATTAGATTTACCTGACTAACACATAAGGACACATTGTAAAATCAATTTAGGGCTAGTAGATAAGGCAATATTGTGAAATTTCTTGTATATAGCTTGTTAAAATATTATTTTAATTATTAGATTTACCTGACTATTACATAATGAAACATTGTAAAGGTAATTCAAGATTAGTAGATAAGGCAACATTGTAAAATTAATTTAAGACACTCAAGTCGCAGGTGTCTAGAAGAGGTATTCATGGTATAAATAAGGATAACTTTGTAAATATGATTACTTTGATCTTCCTCTTGAAGATGATCACTTGTTGATCGAAACACGTGTCGAGGTGTTAAAATAACGGTTTGGTGTTGGGAAAAAACTTCAGTAATATTCAGTTTTCTCTGGTTTTGAGCGTCTCACGCTTGAGACGCTTTTTTTATCACTTTCTCAAATACAGAGATATTGGGCGATCACCTTTTTTTAAAATGGCTTCAACAATAGTTAATTTCAATCTAGATGGAACCGGTATTAATTATAATTAATTTTTCAAACTAAAAATTATATCTCCCACTTCTTGTTTGTCACTGTTGTAACAATAAAAAAGAAATTGGAATATTTCTTTCTGGCAATCTGCATTCCTACTATTTTTTTTTTGGTTAAATCATGTCCCATATTTATAAAAGTGTTATTGAACTCATAAGATATATCGAAAGAGTTTGTTATTATTAGGTTGTTCCAAAAGTTTTGTCCATTTTTATGAGTCTACTCAAAACTGTAATATCTCAGTTAATACTCATTGAATATAATCGAAATTGCCACCATCTGAATGAGTGCACTTTCGCCAATGTAATTAATTCAATCTACATCAAAATTATGTGCTCCGGATTCGATGGAGTCGATGAAGGCTGTTTGTACTTGGTCCTGATTGGTGACGGTTCTATCGGTGTGAAAGTTTGCGAAGTGCTTAAAAAAGATGTTAGTCGGTTTGTTCATGAAACGTATGGACGGGTGTGGAGCAGTATCGAACCTCTTTTGTTGACCGGTCCGGCTGCTGCTGACGCAATTTTCAATTTCCTCACAATAAGACTCTGCTGTGATGGCCCGGTTACAGAAAGTTATAGTGTAACAGTAACCACAGTCGTTTTTTCTGGTATTTCGTCTTTAGTGGCTCATCGGTGTCCAACCATTTTCCTGAAAGTCTCCTGTTGTTGTAACGGGTCAGGTTTTCATCACAAGTGACGATCCGATACAGAAAAGATCGTTTTAGTTGCGCAAAAGCAAGAAGAAGAGACCTCGAAATGTGACAATTTCTGTCGATTGTTCAAATCGTGGGGCACCCACTTTCTGAGTTAAGAATCAAGATTCATGAAAAAAAATGAACAGCAAAAATGTATAAAGTACACAGTAGAATAAATATTTTTTGAGATATGGAGCTACAAAAACATTTTACATTAAACCGGACAAAACTTTTGAAACAACGTTACACTAAAATTCAGGCCAGAGATCTGTCTTTAGAGATCAGATTCAATGTATTCCTCTTAAAGGTAGTTAATCTCCACATCAACCAATGCTGTTACTGTTGATTGAATATCGGTTTCTTTGTAAATGTTTGTTGCGCATACCGCGGATTGTTCTGCCTTTTTTCTCGAAGGATAATGAGTAAAATGTTCATCTATTAAAACACTGACAAATAATTGAGTGACATTTGCCTTATTTGGAAAAAACTTCAGTTTCAATGAAGAGGAATGATTGCGTTCACGTGTATGATAGGCATACTTCTACTCAGAGGTGAAGTAATTCTTTTCTTGAATTCTTCAATGGCGAGAACGTTCACTTATATCTGTGAAATGAAAAATCAAGTGTGCAACTGATGATAAATAAGTTATGAATTATGGAAGTAATTAAAATCGCATATACAATTTTTGTGTGAAAAGAACCTACAAAGTAAGTGAAAGTATTGAAAGGCACATATTTACCCTCTTACGGAAACAAGTTCGCCCAAATAAGGAAATTTTCTATAAGTAAAAATGAATCAATAACTAGAATAGTGAGTATCATAGTAAATACATCAAAAATAGATGAAGTAAGTCAAAGTTCATTAATTTCCTCAATACTAACGATATGGATTGTGTGTTTAATTTTTGGAAACTAGAGAAGAAAAACTTCATGAACACCAGAGTTTTGAAATTGAAATATCAGCTCTTGTATTAACCAAAAATAGGATAATGATCATTCGGTTGTTGATAACGAGAATGGTTTGCTTCAATCTGGTAATACTTTTCGATATAATTTTTCATGAATCTTTCTTCGTGAACTTGTATTATGTATATGTATTTTTCACAAAGAAAAATGCGCTATTTATCAATCACTTTTTGTATCTTATAATTTTGTATATCAATAAAAGAGCTAAGAATCGTAGTTTATCTTATCTTACATTGCACTTTCTGACAATGGTTCTCATATAATAAAACAGATTATTTTTGACTCATTCTGATATGAATAGTACTTTCGTCTCACTCCAATTACGTTTGTGAGAGTTGTCAAAAAATGTTGGTTTTTAAACGTCCACTGCGAAGATATTAAGGGGAATAAGTGGATGAACCGCCACTGGCAAAAGTCCGACAACGTATCTTGTCGTTACGTTGCCATACAGATGAAAAGACGACTGGACAATATCAGCCAAGATCTTCAGGGAAGTAGAACAAAATCAAAATAAGCTTCGATATGAAGTTGAAAAATTTCACCATCAAATACAAACATTCAGCAGCAAGGTCAGAGAAAAGAAAACAAACTGAGCACAATCAAGGAATGAGACTTGGAAAAAACTATACAGATAAACAAACCGATAGATACCAATTGACAATCAACTGAGCCTCCTTGGAAAACTACTTCCGTTTCAACATGGACAGATTAAACTCACTGACAGCAACAAGACAGTCAAAAAGCAAAAGTCTGAAGCCTCCAGTTATCGATGGCTAGTCATTGGCGTCTATGTAGCATTTAAGTTAGTTGCCTCAGATGATACATAGCTACAGATGTTTGTTCTGAATATGCCATATCACAAACAATAAATGACAAACGTGGCAATTTCCAAAAACCAAATGGTAGTTGCTGGTCCCACCCGGCATCGCCCGGTGAGATACCATCGCAACGGCTCAGACAGCGTGAAGTTGCTTTCGGGCTAACGCTTTGTTGCTGTGCCGCTGTTTTCGGTTGCAAAAGTGGGAATATATAGGGAAAATGCATGATGGCGCTCCTAGGGTCAAAATACTCCGGAAGTAAATAGCTCCCCTATCGGATCTCCGGATGGGAGCTGATTTAAAAACATCATCCTGCAACACTTATACGAAAACCACTAACATCAGTCCACAGGGAAGTAGCAGTTGCTAAAAGGTTCACTAGCAACCTCAAAATTGATTTCTGCATCATCTGAGGACTCAACTCAAATATAAACTCAGTGGACCAACATCTACAATCAAATAGTCGTCATATTCTTGCACTCACAGAAACCAAAGTCAGTTCTTCAACAAACCCCGTCAATTTTCTATATCCCGGCTATGATTTACACTCCCGATTCAAACGTAACTTTAGAATATCTCTTTTCATCAGAAGCGATCTCTCCAGTTAACGAGAGACAATGTTGGAATCCCTAAACTTTGATGTTATGTGGTTCAAAATGATATCACAAAAGATCACCAAATTCATATGCTTCATTTATCTACCATTATTCTCTCCACTTGCAAACACCATTGACTTTCTGCAAATCATGCCCAAATTCCCATATTATTTGACTTCAATATCCACAATATCTAATAGCTCAAATTTTCACATATCAACAACTAACAAGGTCTCGAAGCTGAGGCTTCTGCAGTAAGCAGCGGACTTACTCAGATTATAAATGGGTCAACCAGGATTCTTGACTGTAATGGAGAATATGCTAGTCTTCTGAATCTATACAGAACAACCAATCCAGAAATTTACACAGTCACCGTAAGATCTCCATTGGAATCTTCTGAACACAAACTCATTTCAGTGTTGAGTGAATTATCGATGAATGTTGGGAAACAATCTAAGCCGCGCAAAGTTTGGCATTACAGATCAACCGAATGGAAGGATCTTCAAGACCATTTTCGAAATTTCCCCTGGCTAGATGTTTGTTTCAGCTCTAAAGATCCATCGACTAGTGCTTCTGAAGTCACAAAAGTCATTATATCATCCATGTATGCATATATTCCTTTTTTAATGAAACGACCTTCAAACGGCAAACCTTGGTTCAACAAAAATTTCCAGCAAGCTGTCGCCTACAAAAATCTTGCCTACCGGCAGTGGCGCAAAATTGCCAGTGCCGAAAACCGAACCAGATTTTATAATGCTCTCAAGAGCTGTCAACTTAGGATAAATAAAAGCAAAGAACTTCACATAATTTAGAGAATT
>WOGJ01014601.1:0-14943 GCA_015342185.1 Leptinotarsa juncta | reverse complement strand
ATGTATGCGGCTTCCTTGAATTTTTTCCTCAACCATTGTTTCTCTCTGTGTATAATCTCAGCTTAGAACCACTCGATGTTGTGTTGATGGATCTGAACATGGTCTGTTATTCCTGATTTGCTGGTTTCCCCTCGCTGGATGTGTTTCTTGTGCTCGGCAATGTGAACATTTAATGGCCTCTTAGTTTTACCAATATAGGATTTTCCGCACTCACAGAGTATTCGGTAGATACAATTCTTGGAATCGCAGCCCGCGTTTGGTGGCCTGGTTTTCATGCGGCTACTACGGATAGTGTTACCAGATCTGAAGCAGGTTCTGATGTTGTACTTGGAACCAATTCTTCTTATCATCTCCGATAATCCTCTGATGTAGGGAAGTGCAAGCACTGGTTGTGACGGCATTTCTTCCTTGCGAGGCTCTTGCTGTCTTCTAGCCAGTCTTTTCTACTATTGCTTTGGAGTAGCCATTCCCTTGAAGATCATTTTGATGATGTGTATTACAGAGCCCGAAAGCACGGTCTAATAGAGTTTTGATGATTCCTCTTTTAGTTGATTGATGGTGGTTGGATTCATGGTTCAGATACTGTCCCGTGTGAGCGGGTTTTCGGTATATAGTGTCGGTCCTCTTTACCATAACGTCTAAGAATGGCAATTTGTTGTGGATTTCCTTCTCAATTGTGAAAGTGATGAAAGGTCTCATGCTGTTGATGTGTCAGGAAAGCATCTAGTTCTGTATTCCCAGTATTCCGTATTTCAGTTGTTTCGGGGATTTCAAATCATTTTACATATTAGACAATGGAAGTCCGAACTAGTGAAATTCATCAGGTATAGTATCGTATCATAATGTTTGTTATAGATAGATATGATATAGATTATAGTTATGTTATAAATATCATAGATAATGATATTTTAGATTATTATTCTTAGAATCTTGGTGTTGGCAAAAAAGGTCAAGATCAAAAATTGTTCCATTGAAACTTGTAAGTTTGAAAAAAACACAAGCTGAAAAGACCGTTTTCACTGTATCACTCCAGTTTCTGATAAGCCGCATTTTTGCACATAAACTATTTCAATTTCAACTCTCAACCAATCTCCAAACGTCAAACCATACTTGTTTCAATTTCATTTCACATTTTCTAATTATGAGGACTTCTAAGTGCTTCTGACGGAAGCACCAAACTCTTACGAAGGTTCGAAATAGATTAACAGTTCAATCTAGCAGACCACTATCATAATATTCATGCAGTCATTGTTCACTGTGGTTCTGGCGTTGAATCTGGTCATTATTACGCCTTGGTCGAAGACAAAATGGACTGGTTTAAGTTTGACGATAGTCTTATCATTAAGTGTTCTGGCGATGTCTTGAGACACCCTACATTTTGTTTTATGAAAGAGGGGACATTAGCAGATCAAGATCTTAAGATGATGTTGTACTGCAGGTTTTTCCGGTTTTTCCTGCAATTGAAAAAGCAAATGTGCCACTGGAATCAATGAAGTTGCTTTGGAGCGCCAATTAATTTTTGTTGTTGTTTCATAAACTATACAATAAAGAAAATTTTTTATGTGATTATATTGTTAAAATTCAGTAACAACACAAATGTAATGATCAATATGGATTAAAATTATAATTACAATGTGAATATTTTATTTAAATCACTTATAATTCGCAAATGTTATAGATCTTGCAAATTCTAAATAAATTTTCCCTTCACTCTGTTTCAACCAATATAAACATTGGGCTCTACTACACCGTTGTATTTTCTTCAAAAGTAAGTCGGTATACCCAGTAAAATATTGTTCAACCAATTCGAAATTATATGGAAATTCAGGAATTTTTTATAATATAATTAGTTTGAAACCAATCAATCATAAACTGGTCTAGATAAGATAAAGGAAACAAATCCAAATGAGTTAGCAAAATGAATATTCAATTATGAATTAGTACGTGAAGCGTAGACAGAATTAATTAGTCATTGAATTTTTTGATTTATTTAACTCATATGAAACAACCTGTTACCTTTTTGGTATAACCTAATACAATGGTTACCCAGCACAAAATATTACTCCATAACACCTTTCTCCTCTTTTATTTCGACCAGTTGTTACTAGTCGATATTTTGCTTTCTAATCTAAATGAATGTCGAACTTGTAAAAAGGGCAGGAGACGCATTTCTCGTATAACTTTTTCTTTTGGAAAAGAAACTACGCAATAGACAGACCGCAAATGAACTTGATTTCACACATTGGTATAGGCTGGTTATTGAATGTGGACTTCCGGCGAAATTATCCGGTGACGCTATAAATCACACGTTAAAAGATGAGCCCTTGTTAATCTAACCAGCTTAGATTTTTAGGGTTACCTTTCGTAAAAGATAGATATACTCTCTCTTATTTTGCACTATTCTTCGCCTGTTGTAAGATCTAAATCATAAATAGGGGCTTGAACCACTGATGTTATGTGACTTGTGTTGGACAATGAATGGTACTCGGGCCTTATGGTGTATACAAAAGAGCCACTGGAATAACATTTTTGTGGGAACTTAGTTGACCACATGAACATAACGAGAAACATTCTACGAGCAACTCGAAACAGGAGTAGTAATGCCACCGTGGATCAGCCTACCAAAGCTAAGGTGTAAGGAATCGTACCGACAGCTGAATGGCCGCAAGGTGATATGCGGTCACGAACGATTCCCTTGGGGAACTGGACGAAACCTCATTGTAATTAGCCTACCTCTAGCAATGCGGGGCTCTGCCAGAGGTGACCAACTCTTCCCTTGTTACTCGTGGAAACACACATAGATGAATCAACAGAAACAATAAAAGCAAAAACTAAGCCCCAATCTACCGCTTGGAATGAAGCTAGACATAGCGTATCAACTTCAACAGCAAGGGCACTTCCTGCGGCCTTGAGAAAAGGAACGGAACCGGCTGTCCCTGCTGGAAAGCTCCCTCACTTGTGCACCTCCACGGAGGGAATCCCAAGAATGTTGAAGAAGCCGCGCAACGACAGTAATGTCGCTGCACCTTCCAAAACCTTCGCGGAGGCCACCGCAAGACACCTCAAGGTTGCCAAAGAGATTGTGTGTTCTGCGAGTCTTGGCCTACACCTGCCAATAATAAGGAGGTGTCTCCTAGTGACCTGTTCACCTTCCTGGAAAGAACAGGATCGACGATGACCTAGGAGGACAACTCCTCGAGAGGATGTACAATGTGTCACATGTAGCCTAAGTGTTGTGAGTCCACACTCACCCTCCCTACTCTATAGATACAGATGGTAGTAGTACAAGCCCATTTGCAGTAAGTGGGTCTCGATGGTCTTGGTTTTACAGATATTATGGGAAACTTTGGGGAGAGTTAATCTATAACACAATGTTGGGTACTCTAAGAACAAATATATTTTTCAGAAAATGTATCCACTGAGCATATTCTCTATCGGAAAGGACATAAAGAAATATCATTGGATTATAGTACGTCACAATAGGTACATTTGTTGTAAGGGAAACATCATATCAACCAGAGGCGTGAAAGAGATGGTTAAGTGTAGGCGAGCAGACACATCACAGATCATAATTTGCTGTGACACCAATGCTATAGCACATTCACTACAGTTCTCCAATATAACGCACTACATTGAAATTTCAAAATAATTTGTTGGCGTTAATAAAAACTCTCACTACAATGTTATATCTGGTAAACCTCTCGTATATGCCATTTGTGAATGCGATATATTTCGACTGAGGTTCAGTGCTTCTGTTTTTATTCGCAAAAATATAAAAAGAAGCACGAAATGTACCTATTGAGTTCGCATATCTGAACGAGTTTAAGACGTGTACTTATTCGGTTACTGTTTACTCGTAAAGGATTCTTAATTGCTTTTACTATGTCGATTCAATGTGTCCCACACATCCATCACATGGATCTTGCAAAGATTCCGTGCTCGCAGACCAGGGCAAGGACAAAATCGAATAACTACATTATTTGTTTTAGGCTCCGTTATGGTGTGGGTGGCATTTCTTTGACCGCAAGTAAGGACCTCGTGGTCATACACAATATGTTCATTACAGCTGAAAGGTACATAATGGAGATCTTGAAGCGACACGTAGTACCATTCACCCCATATATCGGCAAAAATCTCTTACTAATGCAAGACCCCATGTTGCACATATAGTCAGAAATAAAGAGGTTGGAATTAACACCATGGCAAGGCCAGCACGTAGCCCGCATTCAAATCCAAAAGAAAATATCTGGAATATCTTTGGTAGGTGATTGAGAGAGCACCTGATTCAACCAAACAACCTGCAGGAACTGAAGGAGAGACTGATTCAGCTTTGGAGAGGACTAGACCAGAGTGAAATTGGCCACATAATTATATAAGTTTGGGCCGACGATGTGATCCTGTTATACGTGGTAGAGGTGGAAACACTCGTTATTGATACTTTTCTGTATATTTTCGTAAACTTTTTTCCAACATTTGGAGAGCATCTATGTCCCTGGTGGAGTTGGACGCCAGGAATTCGTCAAGAAGATGGAGTGGCTCATCATACACCATTTCTGCAGCAGTGGCTGGAAGATCTTCCTTCCAAGCTGAAGAAGAACGGTCGGGAGCGTATGTGTCCACCGATCAGATTATAGACACTTGATGGAGGCTTTCAGCTGTCGGTGGAGTCACTCGACCATGCCGTTGGCTGCGGGATAGCACGCAGTTGTCCGTAGATGGTCGGTGCCCATGAGTTTGTTGAGGTACCGGAACAAGTGGTACTCAAATTATCTACCTTGGTTTGTGGTCAGGCGGAGTAACGCCGTAACGTGCGACATAGGTGAAGTAGAACGCCCTGGCAACGGTCTCGACTTCCTCGTCCTGGTGTGGTATTGTTTCTGGCCATCGTGAAAAGCGATCGACGCAGGTAAGACAATACCTATATCCCTCGGAGTACGGCATGACGTGTGGACGACCCGAACCGTCTGGAGGATGCTGAAAAGTTGCCAATGGGTGCTGATACATGTCGGGAGATCTTGGACTGTTAGCAATGGATGCAAGCGCGGACTCAAGCGCGACAATCGCCGTTGATGGGGGGCCAGACGTAGCGCTGTCTGACGAGTTTGGTGGTCGCTCTGGCACCAGGATGCGACAGCCTGTGGATGGCTTCGAAGGGCCGCGCTGTAGTCGTGGAGACGTCGGGGAAGATGGCAGCGTTGGATCCAGGGATGGTCACATGGCGCAGGATCAGGCCAGGGTCGTTTCTTTGACGAGTTCCTGGAGCTGCTGGTCTTATTCATGAGACACTAGACCTCAAAGTCTAGTGACGCAGCGATGGCATCGATCCAGGGGAGAGTATCTGCAACCAATTATCTTCACCAAAGATGTGGCGGTGAATTGTCCGGTAAAATCCTGGTGGTGGAACTGGCGCGGGGAACACTGGTCAGACTTCTGGCGAAAGGCGAAGGTCAGCGGCTAGTGAAGTGGCGTCCTTCAGCGATGTGCCAGAAGTACTTGACGGCCTTGTAGATGGCTGGAGGATGGCGTTGCTCAGCTTCTTCGAGAAGAAACCCAGGGGTTCCCATTCGCCGTGGTTTAGCTGGTGTAGGGCTGCTCCAACGGTATGGTCCGACGCGTCGCAGACCAAGGAGAGTTTGGCGCCGAGCTTCGGGTGAGCAAGGAGTGTTGCGCTGGCTAGGGTGTCCCTGCAGGCAGTAAAGGCATATTCGGCGGAGTCGTTCTATGAAATTGGCTTCTTTCCTTCGATGTACCAATGTCGGATCTGGTGACAGGTGAATTATTAATTAGTCGGTCGCAGCGTATTAATAACACCAACAAAATGACAAACAGAAAAATTGTGTTATGAAAAGTTAATTTTTTAACAAGAATTTATAATACAAAAAATAAAAATCAACAAAGAAATGAAACTAAAATAGTTGCAGAAAAAACCTTAAAACAATAATTTGTTTGTAATTCACTTCTTTTTACGTCAACAATAGACTTTGTCTTTTACACTAAGTAATATGGACGAATCGTTTAAGAGTTATCACGTCAAGATTAACTTGACGCAATTACGCGTCGCGTCTACTGTAAGACGATAAGTAATAATGCGCAGAGGTATAGGGGAGGTTTAAGAAAAGAAGGACCATCGCCGAGAACGCGATCCAAACGCGGGCAGATGCGTGATGGCAGACGTCATTGACGGTTGTGTTATTTTGGCGAATTTTTTTGTAGGTAACATAATTCGTTACTTGAAGTTATTCATTACTCAGCGCAGTTGTCATATTTTTTCAGTAACTGTATTTATAAAGTGAAAATATAAATTACTAGCTGTTGCCCGCTCTTATATCAACTTACAGCCGAAACTACTCAACCTAAAATCTTGAAATATGCAGGTAGGTTCTTTGTATAGTGTAAATGATCATCAAGAAAGGGAATCAGGAATGTCCACCCCCAAGGGGAAAAATAGGTGTTCAAACATTGTATTGAATTTCGTCAGTTTTTAAGCTGTAATCATGTAGTTTTGGGTTGATTAAAAAAATATTGTAACCATTAGTTTGAAATGGTCTGTCACGAAACTTAATGTGAAAAACCAAATTCTACACTGGCGAAGCCGCGGGCAACAACTAGTTTTTTATAAATACACCATGAACTGTGGGAAAATATCTTCATGTAATCATTCTTCGGCAGCTGAAAAGACCGCAACTTTTACTTGAATCGGTATGGAAAGTATTCCTTCAGGCAGAAAAACTCGCAAATATTTTCATATGAGAACCTCCAAAAATCCATTCAACTCGTGATTTACAAACTATGCAGACTAATACCACCCTTGGGAGATAACACGAGGAGTAGAAAATATGCATGAATTTGAGTAATGACGGGGCAGCAGAATCGAGATAAAGACACGCCTACATCGTGGGAGCTACTGATTGCTCTAAGCGTAATTTTCGGAGAATAAATTAACAATTCGAAAAAATGCTAGTTTGCTCGATTTTGTTTATAAACAATTTTATCCTTCACAGCGTGAAATGTAATTATTACTCATTTTACGATAATTAATACAATTGGATAATTATTTCTTCAGCAGAAACGAAACATACATTTTGTCCTTGATGTACTTACTACGTTCAGAAAATGTATGTGGAATGTGAAATCAAGAAATTGCATAACGGTTTCGTACTATTAAATTGATTTTATTACCAACTAGTATAGTCGAAGGAAACTATATTGTGCACCCTTAAAGTTGGTGGCACTCTTGAATAAAAATTCGAGAAAAGATGAAATACAAAGTTTTTTAATGGATGAAAATTTGTATTTTGAATATTACTATAACAAAAACCAACTAATTGAAGCTTCACAGACAAAAACATTTGTAAAAAGTGTATGCCCTTGAGAGTATTGCTGAAAAGTATGGACAGACCATACTGAGACTTCCCCCCTATTTTTGGGGGGAAGTCTCCCCCTTTGATTTGGGGAAAAGTGAAACAAAGCGTCAGGCGTAAAAATAATTTGTCAAAATTTGATAAAAAGGTAATAGAGCTTTTTAAAGAAGTATCTACTATTACCGAAGAAGACTGGCAAAAAAGGATTTAAAAAGTAATTTTAGTTGAAAAAGACTATATGAAGATTGGACACTTCCATAGTAATAGTGGAAATAAATTCATTATTGATTTAAATGACCACCGTGATAGTGAAAGAAAGAAGATGGAAAATAAATTATCAGAAGCTTTCGAAGAAAGTTATTGTGATTCTTATATAATCAGGAATGATTATTGATAGTTAGCTCCCTAACTTTATTATTAAAGGGGAGCTGTTGGAAGGTAGGTTGTACTATATCATCGAGAGCAGATGAAAAAAAAGAAAACATTTTTCATCCTAATGTTACGAGATCAAATTCCAACCAAACATAAACTGGGTTGGTCGATGTGTGATTCACAGCTTAGGAAGATTTTAATTTCTAATAATACAGTCACATAAGGAATCTTTCCAATAAGTTTTTTTATAGTGAAATCGAAATAAAGCACCCCTCTTACCCACTAACTGTGATACAAGTAATTTTGATTGTTACTGTTTAATGACGCCATCAACTAATATCCAAATACTATTTTCCAATACTCAAGAAGTTTTTCAACTATCATCGCCCAATATATCAAAAAATTGGATCAGTAACATAGATGTTATTCATCGTGATAGTTTATTTCTAATAAAGTGAGACTCCTTTTATGCTTTTCACACTATATTCAATTACATAACATAACAATGACAACGGAAAAAGGAAAACTGTTTCATCTCCTACTGTTATTCATACCTAACCTATTCTTCTTCTTTATTCTACATTATTAACACTTCTTTCATACCACATTTGAACTACGTATATACTATAATTTGAGAAAATCATTGCAATCAAGTAATTTACCTCAATAACAAGCTCTTAGTTTTGTTAGAAAAAAATTGCCATAATGAGATTCAGTCAATTTCGCCATCAGATTACTGAAAGAGAATTTACAAAGGGCAAAATGAATAATCGTCGTGTTATTTTTCGGAGCAATAGCAAAACTGTAGAGGAAAAAGAAGACCAAATCATTTTGTTGATATTATCAGAAGGAAGGTAATTCATAGGTATAAAGGCACAGTTTCGAAAGGGGTCAATTGTGATGACCCCTTTCGACAGAAGAAAATAGGGTTTCAGTTGACTAACCATCCGCAAGATTTTATTATAGCTCAGAGAACAATGACTTTGAGTAAAAATAAAAAAAAAATCAATCAATAAGAGAGGTATACGTGTATGGAGGATTGTGAAGATGTTTCGTTTTCAGATAGCTTTCATGACTTTACTGTTCGAACAGACTAATCTAAAAACAATTTGTCGATCTGAGGATAACTTATCGGATGATACTTGCCGAACTTGAGATTTTCATTGAAGAATGGCATTGAATTGTACATCAACGTGGATAGAACCCACTTCATTGGGTGGAGCTAGATACACCCTTTTTTGACGAAAATATTTATTATCATAATATATCGTGGTTTGAATAAAATCATTTTCTTTGATATATCATTTATCTTTATTTCGTTTCACAAACACATAGACAATTTAATATTCAATTAAATCTATTGATTCCTATACACTAAACTAGGTTTCACAGTTTTAAAAACAAATTTTAGAGGTAATGTCGAACATTCGATGACAAAATATTTGTGCTTACCATTAGTCAGACTTCTTACTAGGGTTCGAAGACAATTCGTTTTTTTGAGCTGAAGGAATTACATCCACTATTCATTATACTCTATGCGGCACTGCAGAATTTTTTTTTAATGTTTTTAAATATTAATTACAAAACATCTCCACAGAATATTAATATGTAAAATTCTGAAGCATTCAGAAATTCATTATTCCAGAGAATTTTAACCTTGGAACATTTCTAGTTCACTACAGATTCTTGGTGAACAACCTCTAGTTGAAATCAATAATATCTGAAATCGATATTAAATTATTCAAAGTAGTTTTTTCTTTCTTCGTCGTGCTTCAGATATCACGGTAAAATATGAAACCAAATATATATATATGGAAATAAAAACCTCATTTTGCAAATACTCAACAATTGGTGGTCAGAATAAGCCTGCAAGGTCACCTGATTTGAGTCATCAAGTCTTGAAGTATTGAAGTGAGGTTTATCAAGAATCTGTAATTTATAGAATATCATAAACTTAGGTTCCCATGTAAATATCACCAGTCACTGAAAACTAATCAAAACCAAACGTTATAAATATTGATATTACAGGGTGGAAGTAGTAGATATAAGAATCTTGATATTTTTTGACAGATATGTAACTTTCGATAGTTTGAGAGCTTTTGTGACATTTGTGAAGTATAGGCATTGACATATTTTTCACTCCGACATAAATATATTTCCAATATTGGGTCTCGAAAAAAGTTATGTATTATTATATTACTTCTTGTGGGTGAAGCTCATGGAGCGGTTCCAGTTTTTTCCTATCTCTATCCTGTTATTCAGGGGCCCTGCAAAAGGAAAAAATGATTGTACCAACAATAGAATTCCAACGAAGAAAAATCTTCCACAAATGTGGCATGGAATTGCTCACTGGTCAGAAAAAAAACGAATAATAAAACAGTGCCGAAACTACCAATGATGAAAATTGAAATGAACATCATTTGGACATCTACAACCATCTCATGAACATCAATAAGCACATATATAAAAGGAAGCAACGGAAAGGAGCTCATCTAAAAGAACACCGAAAGACAAGAGATGTGTGAGATTCTTTCCAACCCCACACTCAATACAAGGAAAAATTCAAAGAAAAGACAGATACTCAATTGGTTAGAGTGGGACTACTAAGAAGCATTCAGCATAATCACTAAACTATCACATGAAAAGCCTAAAATTGTATGTAGGAGGCATGATAGAAAGTATATGATTGTGTTGGTCCAATCGACTACAATCATGCGTAGTGACTTTTTAATTCTTCATTAGAATGGGATGTCTTGGAATGATAACTCAAAATCAACATGTCATCGAGACTAATATTGGAAATATATTCATTCCAAAGTATTGATCAGTTATCGAAAGTCAACAAAATTTCATTATTGTGATTGAGGTTTTATTAGCATGCCTATAGGTTTAAAAAATGACCCGTACATATGAAAGCGTTTTCAATTTCAGTGGCCCGAAAAAATTTAATAATTATCAAAATTATAATAACTATTCAAATGTTATCTCACTTTTTGTAACTTTCACATAAACGTTTCAAGTAATTGCTACAGATGAGGACATCCTTATTTTTAAAAGTACCTATATTTTTTTAAAAGATGAAATTCATGGATAGGAAATAATGAATTCGTTTTTTTTTACTTCAAGAAAACTCTCCCAGGATTAGACCTATTAAATTATTGACATAATAAAAATATCACGAGGTAGTAGCCTTCACGAGCATCTTATAACTACATGTTCCACGTTCATGTTGTCGTGTATCAGATTTTTTCAATTATTTTTGAAGGACAAAACGCAAGCACTATAGGAAAGGCGCTCTCAGAGCGGTACCTGTGCGAAAGTACTGATTTGATCAAATACATTTGGAAAAACGTTGTTATGAAGTTTATTCCACATAAACGCAGTTCTCCAGATGAAAGAGTTCTTAAACAGTTAAGTTCGAGGTGTATTGAGTTGTACCACAGAACGATGAATTGCCACAGTCCGCCGCGTATTTAAGATATGTACCACTCTTGGTGGAATCAAATGTGTCAAGTCACTTCAACACCTCCCGTGAAAGTATCTATGGAAGAGAGACAAATCTCCAACATTTCTTCGATGTTCCAGACTATCAAGGTTGTAAGTGATGTTCGCGTCTCCAATCAGGCAGATGGCTCTTTTCTGTATAGAATCCAGCAGCTTCAGGGTTTGCTTAGAGGCGGAGCTCCATACATGGGAACAATACCCCAAAGAAGGTCTGATCACAGATTTATAAAGCATCAAAAGTTGCTGAGGTGTGTACAGTTTTCTGGTTCCTAACAGTGTTCCAAGCTTTCGAGAAACATCCTTTGCAATACCATCGATATGATTGCCAAGACAGTTTGGTGTCCATTTTAACCTGTTCGATTGATGACTTATTTATTTTGTAGAAATTCATAATGAATGTAGGATAAAGAAAATAACTTTTGTCTAATTTGTCAAGACCGGTTTCGGTTTGTTAAACCATTCTCAAGTAAACTCTCAATTCACTTCATTCTATGAAAGTTGGACACTTTTTCAAACTTCCATCTATATGAGACGGTTCTCCTTATCTCTACCCTCCATAATATAGGGAAAACTTCGTAGAAATTACTAGTTGGCTGAGCTAACTGTCTCTGGTCAGGTCTGCCGCTAGCTGTTTGATTCGCCCATGTGTAATACCAATTATACCGTCCTACGACTACATATGCTAAGTTGGCACATTGATATGTCAAAATCTTCAGGAGATGTTCATCACTATCAGAATCGATATTCTGGTAGTGATTCTTAGGGTATATTTTTCACTTGGTAACTTCAAACTGGTAGAGTTGTAATTCGGTAGACTTTCAACTTGGTAGATATCCTGATTGGTTTACATTGACGTTGGTTGCAATATAACTGGTATACTTGCAATTGATAGAATTGTCTAGGGGTACATCTGGATATTGTAGAGTTGTCATAGTTGAAAATATATAACTGGTGTATTTATCAATGTGCCCCTTCTGATTTGCCTTTGACCAATAAGGTTGGTCGCACCGAAGCAGAAGAATTTAGATGGAAAATCAGAGAACAGCTGGATCAAGAATCAGTTCCAACATCTAACATAAGCGTTGGAGAACGAAGAGCTCTAAATGACCTACAAAGAGATACCACCATAAAAATCCTATCTGCAGATAAGAAAAACGCAACTATTGTGATGGATACGGATCTCTACGAACAGAAGATCGAAGATGTTCTTCAGAAGTAGCAATAGACGGAAATTCTACGGGACTCTACTGCATCAGTTGAAAGGACGTTGTACCAGACTTTAGAAAAATACCAAGTCTATTTTCCAGAATAGGAGAGATCATCACTAACACCGTACCACAGTAAGCGCCCTCACCTGTATGGACTACCCAAGATCCACAAGAAACTACTCAAAAATTGTACAGATTTTTAATAACAAATATACAAGGAAATACCTTGAAGAATTCAAGGCATTTTGTCGAGTTACTAGAGGGAATCGAAATCACGAAGCAAGGTCTATTAACCAATTCCGACTTGGAAAGCCTTCACACCAACATTTCGGTAGAAAAAGCACTAAGTCATACAGATGAAGCTATTCGAAAGACGGGGACCTGGAAGATAAGTCTGTAAGTCCACTTTCACAAGTTATAGCCAACATATATATGGAGTGGTTTGAAACTTTGGCCCTTAAAGGAGCCCCAAAGAAGCCTCAACAACACCTCCATAGTATGAAACCATGGGAATACAGAACTACACACGTTTCTGAAGCACATCAATCTTCACAATGGAGAAGGAAGTCCACAACGAATTGCCATTCTCAGACGTATTGGTGAAGAAGACCGACACCAAGTTAGAAACATCTGTATACCGAAAACCCACTCACACGGGACAGTATCTGTCACGAATCCAACCACCATAAATCTATTAAAAGAGGAATCATTAAGACTCTAGTAGTGAATCGTGCTTTTGGGCTCTGTGATACCAAGTAAGGTCTCGAGAATGAACTACATCACCGTAAAAAGATCTTCAACGGAATGGTTACTCCAAAGTGATGGTGAAATCAATTTTGGTTATAAGATAGCCAAACGACGTTTGGTATTGTATCTTAGTCTTAACGGATGCCAACAGACGGCGATGTTGCAGTTAAGATTGCGCGCCGTGCCGGTCGTGAAATTTTTATATGCGATGCCGTTGCGAAGCTGTAAGTGGGGTGGCTATTCAATGGGACAATGACTGAATATTATGTGATGAGTCGCTCAATTTGCCGCCTCTTGGACTTGCAGTCCGCGTCCAGTACATACTCGCTCACAGCAGGCCTCTCCTTGGTGATTAAACCCGAACTATAGATTGACTCAATAGAACCGTAGAAACACGACGAATTCTAACTTGTCAGAATAAATTCTGTATGTCGCTAAATTATGTAAGAAAAGCGTGCAAAACGTTTCATCACATCGTGTTCCAAAATAAAGGTGTACTCACCGAAAGATTTATTATTTTGCCGTCTGTACATTTCCAAGCAGGATTTTCGGTGAACCATTCGATGAGTTACAGCCTGGTATTTTTTTCGAAAGTCCTTCTCCGATTCGGTACTTGAAACAGAATCGTCGCGGGAAGGTGGAATCTCTGAAAAGGATAATGGTAAATAACAGAGATCTACTTTGCAATGATATTTTGATTGTGAGTTGAAAACATGTTTTCCACGATACAAGCTGCAGGTTGGTAGACTACATATTGAAACGGAAGATTTTTTCTCATTCAAGGACAAAACAATTCCTGAGGGGCTTTAAGAGCGGTGCTTGTGCAATCCAATTAACATTGGATTTGAATCGCTGGAGATTGAATGTATTTGGTGAAACGTTCTCAGGAAGTTTATTTCACACAAACGCCGAATGGAAGAGTTCTAAAACAGTGAAGTTCACGGTGTACTGAGTTGAACCTCAAAACGATGAGCAGCCACAGTCCTTCGCGTATTTTTGATATGTAACGCTCTTGGTGGAATCAAATGTGTCAAGTCACTTGAACATTTCCCGTGAAAGAATCTATAGAAGAGAGACAAATTTCCAACCTTTTTTCGATGTTCCAGACTATCAAGGTTGCAAGTGATGTTATAATAATAGAAACAACAAAGTAATAGTATGGTTGAAAGGAGCCCGATCAGACAAGACTGGTCTTCCTCGGGAAACTGGGATACCAAATAAAAAAAACACATATAAAAAAAGACATATTAACTAAAATTTGTGGGATTATATGAACTTATATAATCAAACATTGCTCCTCATAGAGTTTTTTCTGTAGGTGTTTACGAAACCTGAACCCTGACATTGTTTTTAGATTTTCAGGGAGTAGGTTGTATGCTTTAATCAGATTGTAGGAGAAGGATTTTTCGAATTGTTTAATGCGGTGATGTGGAATTGTGATTATTTTTTTATGCCTTAAATTCAAATCGTGAACGTCTGTCCTGTATCTGATTTTTTCAGTGAGATAAGAAGGAGTTTTATTTATTATCACTTTATGTAATAGTTTCCACCGATTACTCATAGACAACTATTCCGTAGTAACTAAGGTACGAGAGATTCTTTCGAACTTCCGGATGCCGAAAATAAGTCTTAGGCAGAAATTTTGCAGTTTTTGGATTCTAGATGTATCTCTTGCAATCGCAATAGCTGGCTTGGGACAGTACCAGAGAGTTGCATAAAAGAGTTTTGAGTGACCTACTCATAATATGTCC
>WOGJ01014570.1:0-10356 GCA_015342185.1 Leptinotarsa juncta | reverse complement strand
AAAATTGCCTAAATATTAATACTTTCTTGAGTTATTAACGAAAAACTGAATGCCATTTTTTTTATATCTCATTTTGCAATTGCAATTGCAATTTTTTACCTGCACCAAAATCCTTCAAAAAATTTTTTCTAGAGGCGAATCCGAATGGGCTATCTCTCGTATTTTCTGGACCTTTATCTCTATTTTTCATGTTTTTGAACTTGTTGATTAGATTAAGTAATCCAGGACGAGGATTTGAGGACCATGGTGGAAACTAACCCATCACAAACGGTGCGTAGCATGATGAAAGAACTGGGCGTAAGCTCCCATACGATTTACTGTGCATAGTTTAAAAAAATCAGCTTGGTATGAAAAGAGCATTTCCAAATAGATCAACTAATATTCATTGATGTTACTAAAAATATACCTATACCGTGTGTTCGTCAATGCTTCGATATAAGTATCATCGAGAGCCCTTGAATTATTTTGAAGAAAATGTAATTTTTTTAAAAATTACAAAAATACGATTTCTACATCAATCTCATTTGTTTTCAAGGTAAGCACTATAAACCGGTCAAATTTCTAGGTTATATTTCAAGCATATGAATGAGGTGAATTGTCAAATAATGATTACTATTCACAATTGAAGTGGTAATAAGGGGGTGATTTCCAAAATTTTTGTCGCAGAAAAACTATGAACCAACATTATTTTTGTGTTAATTCGTTTAGTTTTGATGCTGGAAACTTTTATAACTTGTAAAAATGCTTTTGTTTGAAGGTAGTTGGCAATGTTGCGTGGTGCATTTCATTAGCTCGGACTTCCATTGTCTAATATGATATAAGTTAATACTTCACGTTGAAAATTTCGGTTTTGGCATTCCTTCAAATAAGAACCAACCTTCGTTTGTATTGATCTACTATCTCCATAAATCCACCTTTATTTTAATTTTTCATGACTTACATTTTTACTCAGAATGGATGTTTGGAGGACTAATTACTCTTTCGAAATATAATTGGGCTACTTCAACTTCTTTCCTAGAATTTTATCTCTATTTTGGAAAAAATTGTTATGAGTTCTGTTGATAGTAATCGGATCTCTTGAAAAAAAATACGCTCGAATCTCAACAAATTTTTGCCATTCTTACTATTCCAAAGGTAGAAGTGAATAAGGAACTATCTTACATACTTATTTCCATTTACCATTGAATTCTACGGGAGCCTGCAATTGGACCAGCATTATGTCATTTCGAAAATCATGGGTACTGTAATTGCTCAGGAACGTTTTTCTGATAAATATATTTTGAGTTTTGGGTGCACATCCCTGCATGTCACAATTTTTGCTGCCAATACGATTTTCTCCCACTCGCACGCTGAAAAATATTTTTATTCGTTATTTTCTGTTTAACGTGTAAGTTTTGTGGCATGTTTTATGAAGTTGGGAATGAGAGAATGATGACTGTATTTCTGTGTCACATATCAAATATAAAGATGATAGAGTGGAAGGTTTCAATAAAGGAACGGCATCAGAGAAGAAGTTTCAGTAGCTTGGGAGCCAGTAACAGATTGTTCTGTCATTGGTTCGAAGTTGGTAATTCCAACAATGCTTGCCCCAATCATATGAAAAGTATGGGAGACGTCGGTTGGACAACCGTGGGTGCGTGGAGCAATGGTTACATTCCACGCACGACGCACAAAATTATTTTTTTCCAGTGATTTATTTCTGATAAAAAATTCGTCAGATGATTACTGCCGTAATACAGGAATAGATGAAATTCAGCTGGCTGACAGAGTGTAGATTACAAGTCAGAAAACTTGTCCCATGATTATTTTGCTGATAACGTGTCGAATAATAGTTTATGTAATACCTATATTAAACAATTGGAATCATCAGCTCCCGGTGAATTGAGGAAAATCTCGTCAAACGGGTGATGGAAGTTGCCCCACTACGCTCCATAGCACCATTATACGAAGCATTACTTAAATCATCGGCTGGTCGCGAAAATCTGTTGATGGCCTCCAAACTATGAATAATTAATTGAATACAGCTTCCAAAAAAGTGTTCAATTTTTTGAAATTACTCAAAACAATGATATATATCTAAACTTATTATTGAAGAGAAGAAAATTGGCGGAATCATTTCCTCCATGATCATATATGGTAGACTGGATTTTCTGAAGCTTACACATCTTCAGTATCTCTTATGAAAGAGCTCCGGGTATAAAGGTGAAATTTAGGATCTCCATTCTAAATCTGAAAATTAACACCAAATTCAACTTTTCAATTTCTAGACAATTTTTTCCAATTTCTCATGATGCATCATCGAGAAAACCGTAGAAAAACTATGACGGTGTGAGATATATTGTCCTCGGTACATTTTGTCGCTATTTTTTCTTGAAAGATAAAACGGATACTACAAAAAAGTCAAATGTGATTTTTAACATTCCTTGTAACAATTGTAAATTTGATTATATTGGAGCAACATCTAGAATTCTTAAAGATAGAGTAACTTTACATAAAAGTGATATAAAGCTTAATAAGAAATCTGAGGAAACAGGACGTAAACCAAATAACTCTAAAATCAAAGTTTTACATACAGAAAAAATATTTCCAAACGCTTTTTCCTTGAAATGGTTGAAATTAATAAATCTTCTGATTGTATGAATAAGAGAACTGACATTGATAATATCAGCAGTATATACAGTAACTTTGGAACTAAACCAAAAAACATAATGATAATAATGAAAATTGTATCAATCAACTTTCCTAGAGTCAAAGATTATCAAATCATCATGCCCATTGATAAATGACATTTATATGAAGGTATGACATTTGTCAAACCAAAAAAATCCATTAATGCTTAACTTTCTTTCATCGGTTTATATTATCAATTCATTGTTTTTCACTCATTTTTACTGTGAGTATGATTTGATTTGATTTTTTGACTAAGAGACCCCGTTATTCCATTTTACTGTACATTTCTCCAGCGGTGATGTTATTTTTATTTATATGAAGTACTTCTCTTGCTTATTCACATGTTGTCTTCAATCGAGGAACTCCAATCAAACTCCAATTAAATTGTTCATCATAAATTTTCGAAGATGGTGTTATTAAAGATAATTCGAATCGCTCGTGATGTCTAGTAAAACTTTCAATACTTACATATTGAGTTCAGATCCACAATGGGCCGCAGTCAGTACATACAATTTCGTAATCAAAGCACCACCACATGTAAAATTGCGATGCATTCTTCCATGTTTCACGAAATATTTTCCCAATCTTACCATCCATGGGAATTGACCAAGATCAGCTTCACTTCCTCCAATAATTCTAGGTTTCAGTCGTTCTCTCGTTATTCCACAAATATCATTGGGAAGCAAGACCCACGCAGGGTGTTCTTCGATGTAATTTCTGTTATCAGATGTGTCTCCTTTTAAAGATATGAAAAAATGTATAGAAATGATGACTATGTTGTGAAAAGGTATATATGAAAAGAAAAAAAATATTTCGAATAAAAATGTTAAACAATTTCAATCCAAAAATGAAAAATCGGTTTTCAATGCGAGATTTTATTCAACAACTAGAAATGATTGATTCACATTTTTTTAGCATTGTCACAATTTGATTGCATTATCTAGTTACATTGCATTGCATTGCATTATCTGGGCACAAACATTTGGATTAGAATAGAACTGGCAACATAGACATTCAATCCTGTAGTACCCCGTTCAGTTCTGTAGTATCACACAAATAATATAAATTTCCAAATCAACAACATCCAGTTTTCATCTGGAATATACTATAAATGTTGGATTTGTTCGTCTTCTTGATAAACAAACATATATTCTCATTTCCTCTTAGAGAGTATATACAGACCGTTTAGTACCATCTTTAAGCAGGGTCAAATAAAAATTATATTAAACGCATACTATTTCACTGTGCTTTTTTATGACAAATGATTTACACATATCATTGTAATAAATTTATGTTCCTTTTCAGAAATGTAATATGTCTGATGAAAGAAAGTTGTCTAAATCATGGATATGTATACTTTGAAATCTGGAGGTTTCATATAATATCTAAACTTTCGGAAAACAAACTGGAAAGGCTATGAAAAAGACCAGAAAAATTGCTTAGATTGGATAGGTTACCAATAGACCAATTGATGAAAACTATCACTTTTACATACTACGGACGTTGTCCTACATACAATAATATATCAAACAAAAATGTTCTCTGAAGGAATATATGCACCAGATATGATACTCTCGTAGGAACCTCCAAACCTCAGAAAAATAATCTAAAATGTCGAGGAAAATACAGTAACAACAGGATATATTCTAATAGAGAAATTACGAATCTGACACCGCAGTTCTGGACAAACCCGGAGCTTGACATTCCTAAAAATCATCCAGAGGTAATTGGCTGCTATCAAAGGAAGTTCTAGATTTAGAGAATAATAAATAGGTCGTAAACTTATTCCAAGCATATTAGTCGCCAGGACCAGGTGGCATTCGCCCAGTGATGCTTCAAAAGGGCAGCAACTTCAATTAAAAAAATGTGTGTAATCCTCATAACCAGTTTTGCTCTAGGATAAACATTGAAAGTATTTGGCTCCTTTCTCTATTTTCATACAAAAAATGTAGGACTCTTTCGAAGGAAGGAAGAAAGCAATTGGGTGAGCAACTATTGGGGAAACACAACACTGAAGCAGTTTTCAAACCCACCTGGAAGATACAAAAAAGCATCAGATCGACAAAAGACAAAAAAGACAGCAACAGAGGTCTATCGCATACCGTACACTTGGGGAGCAAGGCTGAAGGATCATGAAAGAAACTGAAGACTGGGTCAAACAGACAAATCAGCTGTGGCAGAACATGCACTCAGTAAAGCAAACCATTCAGATTCGGATTCTATTTGAAAACACAGAACTCATTGCCTCCAACCAGGTATACCATAGCCGACTGGTATATGAGGCAATAAAGATCCAAAAACACACAGATAATTAACAGAATAGAAGAAGCGGTGAACCTCAATCGAATATGAGAAGTTCAAGGATAGCAAACAGCATGACAGCAGGTAGAAAAGAGTCAATGAATATTAACGACAAATCACCTTATCCGGGTACAGTTACTAACACTCCAAATTAACCAACACAGCATAAATACGCGTTACGAAACCGTAATTTTCAGTAATCGGATATCAGTCCAGAATGTATAAACCTCTGAAGAAGCTAGCCACTCGCGCCAGCGAAACGTTGGGAAGAAATTTCAAAAATCCACTTCTGAACAGGAATTCTTTCTTGGTTAACCTGCTAACGCCTCTTTACGAACAATAACCCTCATGTGTCGGAACTTGTACGAACCAAGAATAAACGAGGCCTTGCCTTTCAACATACGATTCCTAGCACAGGTGCCCTATGTAATACATAAAAGATTATAGATATAAATTTTCAATAAATGGGACACTAGATGTTCTCCCATGCAGAAGTCGAAAGTTTAAAACTGATCTCAAAAAATAAATCAATTTCAATTAAAACAAGATCCGTATGGCGTCACGCACTTTTATTGTATTTTGATGTTACTCAGATGCACTAATGTAAAAACTTGGAGGTTTAAACTAAACATGATGTATCGGTATGACGTATTACCATCATGGTGTAGACACCATGATGGTAATACCCATGCATCTCTGGTCTCTTAACGAAACTAATGATCGTTATCGACAAACTGAGCAAAGTGCAATTACTTGCATAGCTGAAACGAGCGGGCATAAACACTTGACATAGAGACTAGTCGAAAACTGGAATTTACTCTGCGGGGAGGAAACTACACTTTAGTTGTCCTTTCAGTGAAAACACATCAGCCTTGCTGGCTTAGTTGTGCATGAAATTTCACATAGCGAAGGAGCATTCACTTGAGGCCTTAAGAAAATGAGCGGATCAATACTTTTTCAGACTGCCAGGCTACACTTGAGGCAATGATGAACGCGATAATGACATCGAAATGCCTGTAAATGTAGCGAAGAACTGAGAAAACTGCTGAACAGGAATCGTTGGAATGAGTATTATATAAAAAGAAGATGAGTAATAAGCTAGCTGAGAGAAATGGATGAATCAGTCGGCTCACAATTAGTAGAAAAAAATGGCGATGGTATAAAAACTGAAGTAGATGACACAGACAAATCATATTGTTTCAACAAAGTTCAAGTAGAGTCTGTAGAGTTTGAGTATGCTTACAGTAGATCAAATTATCATAATCACCTCCTAATCATCTTAATCATTCAGTCATTTTTTTCCATATTCCTGCTATTCGCAGGTCAATATCAGATACTTTTCTGAGCCGAAATACTCCGTGTTGTTAATTATTACTATCATTATGTTTTATTCGACCCACTGGGTTATCACGTAAAACTCACCTGAGATATACAGGACCAAATATAACCAAGGCACAATAACTCTAAAATACAGCGGAGAATGAAAAAAAATCATATTGCCACTGAGAGAAAATAAATATTTTACGAGGTATAAAATAGTTCAAAACAATACAAATCCAATTTATTGTAGCCTCACATAAAAATTGATTGCCTATAATAATTTTGTATTGTTCTTTACTGTGAAAATAGCAATTGAATAACAAAATGTGAAGCTTTCGAACAAAATACGTGAAACAATGAATATTTTAATTGAATTTTTGTAAAATATGAATCGATTCAGTATCGTAATGTAATAGAAATTCCAATGATGATCCAAGATATTAGAAGACAATTGTTCTTCTTGAAAAATATTTGTTACATACTATTGCATGTATACATGTCGCTTACTGTTCACATCTACATTTATTTTATATATTTTCATGTAACCATTATAAAATTTTTCAAAATAATATTCATCGAGAGAAAAATCTATCACAAAAAGACTCCTGTGGCCAATATGTAAACAGGAAAAATATTTTATATAGATTCAAAATGGGTCTGTTCTGGGTTTTCCCAGATTTTCTAACTGCAAAATATTCCTACGTATTTGCCTATCTTTGATTCATAAGAAAATCGTTTCACAAACGAAAGAGTTAACCAAAGTTTCAGTCATTTGTGACTCCGAATAATCAGACACTTTGGTAGTAGCAACACCTCAGATAATATTATACTGTAAATTACTTTTCTGAACAGTACAAACTGTAGCGCTGACTTCATCACAAAATCGACTATAACTCAATCGCATACTCATTATAAAACCCAATCCTTCTTACAATATCAGAAGCTGCTTCAGATCTGGGAACACTATCCGTAGCAGCCTCACGAAAGCCACCAAACGCGGACTGCGATTCCAAATTTGGATTTACCGTGTACCCTGCGAGTGCGGAGAATCATACATCGGTGAAACTAAGAGGCCATTGAAATTTCGCATTGCTGAGCACAAGAAACACAAACAGCGAGGAGAAACCAGCAAATCCGGAATAGCAGAGCATGTTTGGACTCAACATAACATCAAGTGGGCTCAAGCTAAAATCATCCACAAAGAGGAACACTGGTTTAGGAGAAAATTCAAAGAAGCCGCTTATATGTTGTCCAACAAGGCATTTAGTCAAGCTAGCGTAGAGATACTTGACATATGGAATCCTCTAATCAAGCGAAAAACGACAAATTCCCGCCACACGGTCATCCCCCGCTAAAACCAATGAAGCGGAAAGAGTGAAGAGGGGATAGGTGAAAGCACTCGAGTGACCTATAAATAGTCAGATCTCGAAGGTTATCACTATTTCTTATGAGTGACAAAAATACCACATGAGAATGGATATGACTAATCTACAAACAAATTCCTACGTAGAAACATAATCTCGTTCGATCTATACATCAGACTGGTAGTTTAAGTTACTATTTAATCTGTGCTATTTAGTCTATAACACTGGCAAATACCACTTATATATTCTGTCAACAGAATATAAGAAAAGGATATACTGAAAAACTTTCCGAAATAACCATAACCATATCACGTTGTCATCTCTGAGGAAAGGTGTTTCATGGCATTTTTCATAGTGACGAAAAAATTATGGGAGTTTTTTTCAAAAAAGTGTGCAAAACAGTGGATTGTAGTTTTTTGTAGCTTCAATAGTTCAGTAAATAACGTCGAATATGGGAAAGTCTAATTTTGTTATAATTTATAAACCACTGCACATATCGAAATTTTCCATGAAACTAATTTTATACACTTCAAAGAAATCTATGAAAATTATCCGAATATTTTTTCATAACTGTAATGCTTCTGAGTGGAACATGTCAAAAATATATTCTGATAGAACATGTCTGATAGAACATGTCACAAATATATTCAGTGTTAGGAATCACACGTTAAAAGGTAAGACCTCGTTAGTCCTTAGCTCGCACAAGTTTCCCAACTTCTGAGAGTTGTCGTTTGTATGGGGGCGACAGCTGACTAACGGAAAAATAGATTTAAACAGATAGGTAAAAATTCGTGACGTATTCGTCTGTGTCTGAAATTGAATAAGGAATATATTCCACCTGGAAAACATATGGGCGAAGAACGTCATCTTTTTTCATTCTATGCTCTGTGAGATATCATGTCACCTATGGACATGTGAACGATTCGAAGAAAATGATAATGTCATGTGAAACAATGCTCAAGCACAGAGTTGGGCTGCTTAAAGCCGAGGATCTTGACAATCACTAGAAAATGTGCATTTTTTAAAATTTGATGTAATTTATTTAACAAAATTTTCTTGTTTCTATAAAAACATTTCCACAACCTTTTTTACGTAGAGTTCAATGGTGTTAAAAACATATTTTTTAAAATGAGATATCAGTACTTATTAATGGAAAATGATTTTTTTAATTCGACACCCTATATTTTATATTCCTGCATATTTCAATAGATCTTAAAATACCCTTTCCAAAAATGTAGCACACTTTGATCAAGTAGGTTTTGGAGGAAGCGGCGATAAAACAGAAAGCAATTGTATAACAGTAGCTATCAAATGTTGAGAAAATTTTTCACAGTAGTAATTAGAACGCATAGTTCCAATAAAACTGATAACATTGTTACGTTCTTCATTAGGATTCGAAGGCCGTCGTGGTTTGGATCCTTGGAAATTTCCCTTACCCTTTCGACTGTCTTTCGTCAGGAGGACGAAACTGAAACTGAAGGTGTTTTTGGTGACGACATAAAGATCAATGACCTCTATACCGCTCTGGCCTTGTGTACCCCTTCCTGACTGGGGTAATTGACGATAAAACTGTTCATTTCAACAGACATCGTGGGGTCTTCACTCAACCGAGCGACGGGGCCTTCTCTATCGGGAGATGTCGTCTGTAGTATAATCTACAGCTCCCCTAACTAATGGGTTATCATGAGTTTCCGCTGACTCGAAAACTCTCTGATTCTTTGACTGAATGGACTGCCGTGCAGTTAACAACTTCAAATCTCTGCAGATGCTTCCATCTTCGGGGAAAAGTATCTGAGGGCGATTGAACTGTTAATAATGTCCAGCAAATATCTGACGAAGTTCTCTTGGAGCTGCTTCAACCACCTATTGGTGATTGAATCAACTCCCGGAGCCTTCTTGGGTTTGGAGGCTCTAATGTACCCCCTCAGTTCTTCCTCCAAAGCTAGTCGGAGTACGTCGTCTTCATCTTCCCTAAGAATGCGTCAAACCCAGTATTCCAACCGGATATCACGGTCAATATCATCATCCGGATCTACGTTAAGTTGAAACTGAACCTCCATTGAGTCTGCAAAAGTCAACGCCTTTTCGGCTTGGAAGTAGCAGATGCCACGCTGTCCGTGAAGAGGGAAAGTAGTGGTTTTCCTCTTTTTGAGCCATAGCTCATCATCCCCAGGTTCAAGCGATTCCAAACACTCGCTCCACCACTCGTTTCTATAGTCAATGATGGCCTGTTTAACTTGGTTGCCAATCCTGCTAGCCTCAGCCTTGTCTCCAGGATAGAGAGTCTGCTGATAAACTCATTATAGCTTCGCAGCGGATACTCTGTCCTGGTTGGAACTGCGCGGAAAGCGTTTTTCGCAGACAATTCGAAATCTACCACTGCCGCATCGAAACCGTTGCTAGTTTGGAGCGCCTCACGATCTGTACGTGTCTCCACTAGGTGGGCCTTGAAGGCTTCCCAAGCCGTGGATGATCTCATGCGATATTCTTGGGGAGGGGGATCATCATCCAGCATTAGGATGACTGAGTCAAGTTCCGATAGAGTGAAGGCTCATCTGAACCCATCACTTGATACTCATCCCTGTCAGCATGCGCATGGAGCGCTCGGCTGTTGTGGGGGTATCTGTCGACATCAGCAGTTCATCTGGTGATTCTGGGAGTAGACGATTTTGCGGAGGGTTGTAAACTGAAATTAATCTAT
>WOGJ01014399.1:0-10678 GCA_015342185.1 Leptinotarsa juncta | reverse complement strand
CTAGGAGGACAACTCCTCGGAAGGATGTACAATGGGTCACATGTGGCCTAAGTGCGTGGGCTTACACTCACCCTCCCTACTCTACAGATACAGATACCACGTAGTAACGGCAACATATATCAATTTATTGAAATCTCAAAAGTCTTTGAAACGATCCTTAAAGAACAGATCTCTCCGAAAGGACCCAATTAACTCATCTTGACGGTAACCATTCAACAATAATATAAAAAATGGTGTACCGCTAGTTTCAGTTCTGGGACTGCTCCTGTTTGCAATTCATATTAGTGACTTTCATGAATTTGTTAGTTTGAGTAAAATACATCACTACGCCGATGATACTCAGTTCATGTTATTTGCTCCTAGAAGTAAAAGAAATATTGTGTGTGAGTCATTGTCGATTCATGTCAACAATTACATAATTTCTTTTATGAATGAATGTAAAAATCTGGGAATATGATTAGATACAGACTTGAGATTCACGAAGCATGTAATTCATCTGTGTAAAACGTATTGAGACAACTTTTCCCAAGTAGACACTTTTTATCAAAAAGTTTGAAGTTGAGTCTCTGTGAAACACTTATTTTTCCAAGATTAGCTTACTGCGATTATATCTACGGACCCGCCTTACAACAGTTAGATGTAATGCAACTCCAGCATATACAAAATAGTTGTGTTAGATTTTCCTACGCTATCCGAAAGTATGATCACATAAGTCCGTCCTTTCGTGATTCTGGCTTGCACTCAAATATCTAAGAGCAATCCATTTGCTTAATTTCACGCATATAATTCTTGTTTCGGGATATCCACCTTACTTACGCGGAAGACTGGTTGCACTATCACATAGTGGCACTTCTTGTAATAGGCATACTTTGCTCTTTCCCAGGCATTCCACAGCAATGTTTACTCGAAGTTTCTCCTACAATGCGGCAAAGTTGTATAACATCATCCCTACAGACTTCACATAAACTTCAATGAGATACTTTAGGAAAAGATTGAAAGACATGTTTCTTATACGACAGTGTTAGGGCACGACATATGCAAAAAGATTTTGACAATTTCTCACATATTCGAATATTATAAAAAATAATAAAAATACATACCAATCGAGGTTGGGTTTGAAAGCAGCTCTCATAGCTGAACTCTTCCTATTCATCATTTCTTTGAATTTTATTCAATTTGACCTTCTTATTGTGATGAATAAAGATATATTATTATTATTATTATTATTATCATTATTCGAGAAGCCACAGCATCAAAGTTTGTCCAGCACACTCTCATACCACACACGGTCAAATGCTTAGAAATATCAAGCGCAACCGCTCTTTATTCTGCGTGTTTCTCCATTGCGTTATTTGAAATATGGGTGACAAACGATAGAAGGTCGCCTGTTGATCTTTGTTTCCAAAAGCCATATTGATGATCGCTCAAGATTTTAAAGCCTTCCAAATATTTGAGGATATGCTGGTTCATGACTTTCTTCCTGATTTGTGGTATCACTGATAGCAAAGCGACTGGTCTATTTTTATTTGGAAGATTTTTCTTGCCCTTTTTGGGAGTAGGCTGAACGCGAGCAATCTTCCAACAAGAAGGAAGTCACCTTTCTTATAAGGTTGAAAAGTCTGCAAAATACTGGTGATAGTCCATTGTCGCACTTCTCAAGTACAAAGACAGGCACTTAATCAGGACCAGACACCTTGTTGGTATTGAACTGGTTCAAAATTCGCCTGACTAGACGTTGTCAAAAAATCATTTCCGGCATCGTGGATTCTAGTGTGGGAATAGTGGGTGGTGCCTTTCCCAGAAAATTGACTATGTAGTGGAAAGTAAATTGTTCAGCTAGTAGATTTGCTTTTTCAATGATTGATTTTGCAATTGAACTATCGGCTTGTGAGAGTGATATAATTGTGAATTTTGTTAAAATTTGATTAACACCTTTAGCAACTGACCTGAAGGATCTAGACCCGTTGGGATTAGCAAGCAGTTTATCCCTAATTCTCTGCTTGTGAAGTTCTTTGCTTTCATTTATTCCAAGTTTGCAGCTGTTGCGAGCATTAACAAACCGAGTTAGGTTTTCGGCACTAGAATTTTTGCGCCACTGCCGGTGGGCGAGATTTCTGGAGACGACATCTTGCTTGCAATCTTTGTTGAACCAAGGGTTGCCATTGCATCCATGGATGACAGATGTCGTTGCATTCATGGATGAAAGCACTAATTGATGGTTTATTAGAGCTGAAACTAACCTCTAGCTAGGATAAATACCGAAAATTGTCTTGAAGATCCTCCCACTTAGCAGATCTGTAATGCCAAACTTTGTACGGCTTAGATTGTTCCTCAGCATTTATCGGTGATTCGCACAACACTGAAATGTGGTCTGAAGATCCCGATGGAGGCCTTTCGGTGATTTTGCAAATTTCTAGAGATTTGTTGTAAGGCATTGATCCAGAAGACTAGCATATTCTCCATCACAGTCAAGAATTCTCAGTTATAATCTGAGTAAATTCGCTGCTTATTGAAGTCACCGAATATAGAAACTTCGGTACTGGGATGATTGTTTTGCAGAAATCAATGAATTCAGTGATCTTCTGCATTTCCTAAAGTTGACAAGTGGGATCGCTTTGGATAAGAAAAAGTATTCTAAAGTTACAATTGTAACGGGAGTGGAAATCATAGCTAGGATATAAATTAACGGGGTTTGTAGAAGCACTGACTTTGGTTTCTCTGAGTGCAAGAATACGAGGGCTATTTGTTTGTACATGTTAGTACACTGGTGACCCGATACTTGTTTTCAGTACTTTTTTGTCTTTTGGATAGTTAAGTTTTAATTTTCCATCATTTCGATTTATTTTCATTTTCTGATTCATTTCATCCTTTATCCAATAGACATTTTAAATGAATCACTGTTGATCGTGTCTTCATTATCTTCGTTTATTATAACATACCTTAGTCAATTGTATGTCTATGACTATGATATTTCTGGAGTTTTTTCCCAACATCGAACCGAACCGAAATTTCTCAACTTCAATTGTCACAGGTAATAATGGACTTTGAATAGGTAGATAAATGGGTCATCCTATGTGACCATCGTTACCTGTGTATGTCCATTATTTGTGACATGAGAGCAGTTGAAACCTAGCGTTTGTTCACTAAGCATGTGTTTGTTTTGAATAATCTCTTAAGTCTCATTTGTTTGCTTATTTATTAATTTATAATTTGTATTACATTGGTGAAAAAAATTGATATGGATGTTGTTGGTCAAGGTATGTACTACATTTCAAGATACATAAGTTTTATATAGAATATAGAGTGTAAAATCGTATGTATAAAAAATTTGTATTTTTCGTCATTCTTCAGCAATTGTGGATATTTTAAACATGTGCAATTAATTGCAACAAAATATTTCTTACGTTTTATGACACTTCAAAGTGTCTAGAATAAGTTTATGAAACAAAATCATTCACAAGTATTCATTTCATATAAATTTTCTGTTGAAATTTACGCAAAATTATAGTTTTAAGTGATATTTTATTAATTGTTACAGATTGTGGACCTTCTGTTATATCTATGACAACAAAATAACTACCCAAGCTAGTTAGAACAAGTCGACAGCGACTGCTTGATAGAAAGTGTCCCCTGGAAAAAAGTGATGAACTTCAAAAAGTCGTTAAGACTTTTAAAGTGGTATATAAAAGTAAACGGCTTGCTCGTAATAGTAAAAAAAGTCGTTTCTGACTACGAATAGCTCAATGGTGAGATTTTACTACATGGTAAAGTCTACAAGAGTCTCGTTACCGACAAAAATGCAAAGAAACAGATTCAAAAAGATTTTAAAGACAAGTTGGAATTACTCTTGGATATTCCTGAAGTTGGGTATGGCAACACTAATGATAGTAACACTTCATGAATGTTCTTCCAGAACGCTGAAGAAGCAGCTCCAATAATGGGTATCGACATAGAATCAATGAAGATATTTAAAACAATATTGGAGGTTTTGTCATTTGGCTTTGAAATAAACCTAGACAAATTTTCAAGCTTCGCCAAGAGTAGGTGCTTTAGGTGCTTTCAGCGCTCTGTGACACTCTGTTTTAACACCTTGGCACGTGTTTCGATCACCAAGTAATCATCTTCAAGAGGAAGATCGAACTGTTTGATCCAGTGTCGAGGTGTTGTGTTGGTTAAAAAAACTCCATTAATATTCATTACAACACCAAAGTTCAATTATTTTCCTTGTATCAGAGGTTGATTCAATTATTGGGTTGTATTATCAGTAATATCAGTTATTGAATCGAATGCACCCATTATTCTAAACATTTCTCCATTTTCGACGCTCATCTGAAAAGAAACAACAAAAACAATGTTTTATTTCGCGGAATCTTCAAAGAAAAGCTCGCTAAAGAGAACTTCCGATGAGAAATATTTATTGCGAGTTGTTGAAAGGAAGCACCTGAGGGCGATATAGTAGATATTTCTTTCTCGATAACGCTTCGGAAGCGACATTTTATTTCTTTTTAAGGCCATCGGTACTGTCCAATTCAGTAAATGAACGGGCTGCAGTTAAATAAAAGGCATTTTATTACCCATTTCATACCCCAGATGTATCATTCTCGAACTCTCGAATGAATTCCTACTTATTTTTTCTCTGAATTCAAACACATTCTACATATATGAATAAAAGGACAATTTGATAATGTTCACGAAGATCACCATTTTGTTATTCATGATTACATGGCACTGAATACGCCCTTTGAAAAATATGTGTATATAGTACACTAATGCCATAAACCAAAATATACAGTGTGATCAAACTCAAGTCTCCAAAAGCGCAGAAGGACTATATCTTTTTATTATTTGTGTCTTCGAAATTACGACTTGGAAACTTTAAATTTCGACTTCAACCTTGTAATTTCGAAATTACATCTAATTCGAAATAATAACCTTGAAGTTTTGAGATTCATCTTCAACTTTTTTCTTCCAATGGACCAGAATTGACCATTTTAGAGATTGTTGACGTGGTACTTTTCTACTAGTATAAGCGAAAACTAAATAAGAATATTTTAACTGTAAAATGATGTCCATTATCGGACTGATATTTTTTGTCGTTTTTTTATACAAAAAAATAACTTAACGAACCTTATCGGGTTATTGGGATTGCCATATGGCAGATAAAAAGGATTATTTCTAGGAAATTATTGAATGTTTCGCCATTTTGTAGTTGGTGAACATATTGACTTACAAATCCGTTGCAAAATTTGCTATTTGACTTAGTTTAAAAGTACGTCCCAACGTATTTTATTTGTAACTCATATTGGAAGGCGGTGCATAACCATCTCTTCAACGAAACTCGTCACTTTGATCTTTATAAAATCTCTCTTCAGTCATTAATTTTCATATCAGTCTATTCTGTTCCTCAAAATGGTTTCCATCCATTCAGAAAAAAGAGATATACTTGAAGCATATATAGTGTGTCAAAGAAAATGCCGACCGGGATCTTGACCGATATATTCTTATGTTTCCAGAATTGATGATCCCAGATCGAAGATACAAAATATACCTTTCAAATGAATATGTTTTTGTCAAGCGTGAGTCGAAGAGAACATTTGTAGTAAACGAAGAAACGAAAATAATTGTAGCAAGCACATTTCGATACAAAATTTTTCCAGAGTCAGTGTGTTTGCGGAACTATCAATAACATTCTGAAAAAACTTAAGTTCCTGCAGTATGAATACAGACCTGTTCAATACCTTCTATCTGGTGATCAAGAAAGACAGATGAGATTTTACCGATGGTTTGTGAATGCTGAAAAAGCTGATCCTGATTTCCTAATATTGATTCTATTGAACAAAATATCTAATTTTAGTAATCGGGTAATGTATAACAAGAAAAATCATCATTACTGGAGTGATTAGATCCTTATGCCAAAATTTTTTCTATTCAGATTTAAGTTTCAGCATGAAAATATGCTGAGGATTTGTCACGCCAAAAATTATTGGAACAGTTTTGTACGATGGTACTTTGATATCTGAGCATTATCTGGTCTTTTTTGAACCATATTTTGAGATTTTTTTGATAGCATCAACTAAGCTAATCGCCAAGAATTGTTTTTCCAACTGGACGGTACACCTTCACGTCTACAAATCTACTGGAGAGGATGGTATATTTCCTGCTCTTCTTCAAAATGGACTGGAAATAAGTTCACCTATTCCCATAAAATTGTATAAAGTAGGTCGGAAAGACCCACACCCTAAATTGGTACGACCAATCAGCCTTACATCCCTGCTGGAAGGACTTGGGAGGATACCGGATGGATACATCAGGAGGGTGGCATTATATGCATACCCCCTGATAACCACCAGTATGCTTATCAAACCGGCAAATCGACAGATTTAGCATCAAATAACCTTGTAGACAAAATCTCCAAATCCCTTAACAACTAGGAGATTGCGGTTGCTGTATTTCTTGACTTTGAAAGAGCATTTGACAATGCACTACCTGAATCTATAGGATCGTATCTGGCATAATTGGCGGGATCTACGCCATGCTGGTAACTACAACTACGACTATTCAAGACGATGCCATTAGGTTCAGGGTCATCAGGAGCTGCCCTTCTATGGTCGCTCGTGATTGATAGTCTGCTTGATGTTCTTGACAGAATGAAAGTAGATCTGCAAGCTTATGCAGATGACCTTGTCACCTTGACAAGGTCCACGTCGGGAAGGATAGCTTGTAATATCATCCAAAGCACGTTAGACATTGGTCACAGTTGGTGCCTGAGGGAGCAGATGTGTGTCAACCCTAGTAAAACAGTGATAATCCTCTTCATCAGGGAGAGAAAATTGGACGATCCAACCCCACTTTCCATTTGGAATGTAGGTGAAATATCTTGGCATTATCATTGATAAACCTGGAACGCCCACTTAGGAAAAGTTCTACACAAAGCCATACTGTCCCTTTGGACATTTCGGAGGACAGAGACAGGCTTGTCTGGACATCAGTGGCCATTGATATCCTCCTAGATCTACCTCCTCTCCACATTTTTCTGAAGAGAGAGGCATGATGGACTGCATACAGACCTGTGCACATTGTCAATTCACAAATCAATTTATTGCAGAGTGCAACAGACTGTTAGTTGACACTGGAAGTCGCAGCATTCTGGAAGTGACCTCTGACTTTATACCTCCAACTATCACGAACCGCCTTATAAAGTACTGTTCACGAATAGAGAGGACTGAATCTGCCGGAAAAAGGAAATATTAAGAGCAGATAGTTATTGGTTCGCAGATGGATCAAAAACACCTTTCGGTTTTGGTGCAGGTGTTTTCAGTCACAGACCGAGGACAGAGGTATCAACCTGCCTAGGAACCTACGCAACTGTATTTCAAGCTGAAATTTACGCTATCGAATTGTGCGGAGAGATTAAAAGAATCCAACCTTATACACAAGTCAATAAAAATATTCTCGGACAGTCAAGCGGCGTTGAAAGCTCTTGGCTCCTACCGAGCAACATCTAAATTGGTAGCAAATTGCCAAGAAGACTCTACTCGATAGAAAGACTTAACAAGTTGTCTCTGGTCTGGATTCCTGGCCATACTGGCCTGGAAGGCAATGAGGCTGTTGAATCCCTTGCAAAGGAGGGTGCTGCAAGCAGCTTCATCGGACCAGAACTTGTTACTGGCATAGCTTTAGACTTTGCCAAACAAACATTAAACACCTGGATGGCAAGAAGATGTATGTACTTCTGGTAGAATCTTCCAGGATTGGTTCACTCCAAGAAGTTTATTCACCCTTCGAAGCTTGTACCAAACAGTTGTTGGACTACAGTAGGGATGAACTACGATGTCTAACTGGCTGTCTTATAGGTCACTGTCATTTGAATCATCATATGTAGAGACTCCGACTGTCCGACGACATTTTGTGTCGACTTCATTTGGAAAATGATGAAACAGCAGAGCACATACTGTGTGCCTGCCCCGGGGAGAACTAAACATTTTTTTAGAGTTCAGCATTGCCGTACACTTACCATGTGACCTGGAAGACCACTCACCTTACAAACTAATCGGCTTCGTATTGAAGCTAGGTTTAATTGGTCGAGTGTGAATAGAATTGAGCCACAATAAACCTTTGCGGGTTGCGATGGAGGGTAGAATAGATCCACTTATTTTGGACCTGACCTAACCTTCACTTTTTACTCGAAACGGCCTAATGATTTTTTCATCAATCTTTGTAATGATCCTTTCATTGCTACCAGGACCAGCTCGTTGGCCTTCCCGTTCTCCGGTCATTACATCCATGGAGTCATTTGAAATCGCTTTGATAACGAATACCATAGAGAGAAGTTTTCAAGTGTGTCAGAAATGGATTGAGCAAGGAGATATACAATAATTCAAATAATAAATTTCGCAATCTATATGTTTCATTTTGCTTTAATTTTAAATTCCATGACAGAGAGAAAAAGTGAAAAAGGCGCATTACTCCGTTATATTTGGTTTTACGATAGAATTCATAACTTTCAGAGTTCAGAAAAAAGTTGGCAATCGATATAGGCAGGAATATACAACGTTTCTCATATAGAAAAATATTTTTTTTTATAATTCGAAAACGCGATGTTCAATTGTTTTTCTGTCAGCACCATGTTTATCGACAGAAACTACTGTTGATTCTAAAATTTACTCGAGTTCCTATCTTCAATAATGCAGAAGTTGACAATAGGGCTGACTTCACCTTGATCACACTGTTTACATGTAGAAAAATAATTAATGGGAGGTCATCCACATATATTCTGGGACAAAACTATGTTCCGAAATGGCAATCGGATGCACGAATGTTTGGACTACAAACTGAATAGGAAAAATGATTCTCTTATATTGTTCATATGTAGTTGTTTCGAAAGAATTTTTTCTTTCAGTTTGTATTTGGAGGGGCTTATTTTGAACAGTTCGAATTCGTTTTTCGTTACAAAAACTATTTTCTTCGGAGTCTATTCTGTTATAACCTCAGTGATATCATCATGTTTGAAAAAGAAAGCTGAACTGACTCATATTGCTTGGAGAGCTGTTGTCCCAAAATATTCTTCCGAGTTCCTGGTGCCATTTTACTCAATTCGAGCAATGTGATCAACTGACATTACATTTTCCAGTTTCTCAATGAATGAGAAGAACTTTCGTTCAATGCAATATATCTATCTCAACATAGCTTGAAATATATCGATCTTCTTGTAGGCAACCTTGAAACTCTTCTCTATAACTGACAGATTTTCCAATTTAGTCTATGACTTATATACACCATTTTATTACTTTGGGGTTCACAGGTTCACAGCTACAATGATTTAATTATTTTCGTGGATTTTTTTTTCAAAATGATGTTATAATTCTGATCTGAGATCCTCAATGAAAAATATATTTGTTACAGCTTTTTCTGCCAACATCGGTCAAAAGTGGGTCAGAGTGAATGTTCCTCAATACCGAATGCCAGGCGAAACAGCCATGCTGCAGTGTGATTACGACTTAGGAAACGATACCCTCTATGCTGTCAAATGGTACAAAGAGCACGAAGAGTTCTACAGGTTCGTCCCCAAATCACGACCGCAAGCCAACTGGTATGAGGTGGAAGGTGTTCATGTGGATGTAAGTAAATTTGTTCTCGGAAATTTCATACTTTACTGTGTATTTAATGATATGCATTGACCTAGAAAATAACGTACAGAATCAATTGACAACACTTGAAATGGGATAACGTCTACTAATCTATTTTTCTGAAAATTCAGATATTTTTCCACTCTCTGTAAGACTGAAACAAGAAAAAAACATAATATTTTGAGAATAACATACTTTAATTAGAATACATAAAAAACATGAAAAAACATTCAAATGGGGTGTTTTGTGCTTAATCTTTTTGCAAATGTCAACTTTCCTTTATATGTTTTATCGTTTTACCTCATAAGGAACCAACAATTATCCCTCAGCATTGCTGCATCCTATCTGCCTTGGTAACGTTACTCCATTGTCAGTATGTCTTGGTGGAACCTTTCCCCTTGTTCGTCACTGATAGCACCTGAATTTTATATGAAAAAATTGAAATAGGAATGCAAGAAATGAATTTTGGGAGACATGCAACATCCCATTATGCAGTAGTTTTGATCAAACTATTGATCACTTAGTAGTTTTCTAATTTGTGGTACAACAAATATACCTTCATTGGGCTTTGTATCACTTAATTTTGGGAAAAATGCATTTAAAATATTTAAACGCATCCCTTTTTTTGTCTAATGCTTTTACAAAATGTTTCATTAACCCCAGTTTAATGTTTAATAGAGGTAAAAAATGTTTTTGGGATTAACAAGAGGTATATTCTTTCACTAGATAATGGCTTTGTGTTGCACTATTGTTCCAGAGGCAAAAAAAACAGCAAAACTTAATCAATCCGCCTTGAAGACCTAGTAATAGTCCTATGACTTTTAGGTCACCATATATTTGCTACTTATACGTATTATAACTTATTGCATTTAGAATAACTTATCATTTCAACATTTTTCTTTAAAATATTATTTAAATACTTAAAAAGAGAAATGAAATAATGCATTCAACATTTGAAGGGATTCGATTCTATTTCACCATTTGGCAACATCGGTTATAGCTAATAAAGGACAATGAATCTGTTACCTGTATGAGACAAACAAAGATGACAT